>JALPQI010001382.1:0-136244 GCA_025490895.1 Thaumatotibia leucotreta | reverse complement strand
CTTTTGCACCTTATTTTCACGGCATAAGATAAAATAGTGTACATATCATTGATTTAGAATATATAAGTGGATCCCCAAACAGCTCAAAAAATGGCCCCAAAAAATGAGCTGCAGAAGTAAATATTGCGGTCCTTTTGCTCCGCTATTCAGTTCTGACAGTTGACATTTGGTCACCTTACGGTATAGCATCATTATTCCTTAAACATAAAAAGTTTCTACTATTTTGCGGTGTTGTTCGCAAATTTGACACTTATTGCTCACTTCACAAAGCTTTTTATTCTTTGAGTTTTTTTTTTATTATAGTTTATTGTAAGTGAGCGTTATTAGCTTCAACTGAAACATGATAGAAATGACTTTTAGTGCCACTTTTCTTGGTTTTTTTGTTTGGCTCTGTGCGTCCATTTATTATTTAATGTCATTGGTACATATACATATTTATGCCCTTGACTGTACTCAGGAGGTTATGTGCGTTTCATATAGTGGTTTCGTGTTTTTGCAGCAACTACACCAGTTATTTGGGGCACCTTCGCAGCCATTGCCGGCAAGAGTGTCCTTTCTGTGGGAAACTGGCTTTCGTCAACACCTTCAACGCGCATTTAGCGTGAGTATATTGGCATTGAAAGTTTTAGGTGGTCGTCTTTTGGGTGACATTTTTTACTTCAAATTTGATCAGAAATCCACTGTTGAATTTTTTCCCTTTCCTCGCGGGCACCCTGTATGGCAAGAGTTGTTTTCAAAGCTCATTTATGAATTACTTAAGGACAAAATACAACGTTTAGTGTAAAAAAAACCTTTGTTACACAGTGTAGTGTTGAAAAAAATATATATATCCAAGTAAATCTTTACATAATAAAATTAGGGATAATGTCTATCACCAAAATGCCAATTTTATAGGTTATGACCTAATATACACCGTGGGCTGTTTAAACCCGACCGATTTTAACAGTTTATTCCTGGCTACATTTAGAAACTATAATGTCGTGTAAACTTTTCTGGATAACGCCTAGTTTCAGAATTATTACCAATAAGAAAAAAACATATTTTCTAATTGTTACTCAGTACAAAAGGTCTTTTTAACGGCGTTGGTGCCATTATGGAGAATAGTCTCACTAACTTCATTAATAGATATCAAAAAGTGAGAAATATACCTTTTAAAAATGAGGTTTTTGTAAAAAAAAAAATTAAACACTCCTTGTAAGTGCTAGTTTTATACATAACATTTACTTTTTAGGGTTCCGTAGCCAAAATGGCAAAAACGGAACCCTTATAGATTCGTCATGTCCGTCTGTCCGTCTGTCGGTCTGTCCGTCTGTCACAGCCGATTTACTCGGAAACTATAAATGCTACAGTAATGAAATTTGGTAAGGATATGTGTTGTATAAACCGCTTATGATACTAAATTGTAAAAAAAAACCATTGGGGTGGGGGCCCTCCATACATGTAATGAGAGATAAAAATTTTTTTTAGTTGTATATAAGCGTGTGGGGTATTAATAGAAAGGTCTTTGAAAATGATATGAAGGTTTATAAATCTTATTTTTATTTAAGCAAATAGTTTTCGAGATATCAGCTAGTAAAGTTTGAAAAAAGTGTCCCCCCCCTCTATTTTTTAAACTACGCAGTATAAAATTCTAAAAAATATATATGTTATGCACAATAATAAACTCAATCAACGATTTTTGGTTTGATTAAATTATCTCCTATAGTTTTTGAGGTAGGTTGATTTAACTGTATTTTTTAATAATAAATTGATAATGGTACGGAACCCTTTGCGCGCGAGTCCGAATCGCACTTGGCCGGTTTTTTTATGTTAAAATACATACAAAAATTAAAAAAAACATTAAATAAAAAAAATTTTTCGCCTAAAATGACTAGTCATATAACATTTATTTTCTTGTTTGTTTTTACATGAAACATGCGTGGTTAAAATCTTTCGGGTTTAAACAGCCCGCGGTGTATAGGGTGCCAGGTTATTAGTGACTCTGAAAACACTCTGTATACGTTACGTTTGCCGTGCAGGACTCACGAAACAGGTGACAAGCCATACAAGTGCGACCAGTGCGACCGCTCTTTCAGGCAGAAGAGGGAACTCAACCTTCATATTGAAAACGTGCATTCTACCGTAAGTATTGACCGCATAGAAAACATACCTTTGACGTTGTATATTTCGTCGGCTGACAATCAAAAGTATCAAAACCCTCTACGGGGTGTAATCGTTAAGTGTTGCCAGGCCATTGTTATATATACAGCGACCTCTTTTTGAATCAGAACTGAGATATGAGCTTATTAAAAAGACACTCCTCATTTCAAGTAGAGTTTCGGTTGTCAACCGACGATTTCACCAACACCAAATAAAACGTGGAAATCGCACGGCACACAAAAATTGCCTTTCAGAAACTGTCCTAAAATTGTGTCGAAGAAAAGTCAGTTTATATCTTTAACCCTACGCATCTGATGTGAAAAATGTTTAAATGACGTTTCCATCCATTTGACCTCGTATGCCGAAGGATAAAAAATAAATAAATAAATATCTTGGGACATCTTACACAAATCGACCTAGTCCCACGGTAAGCTCAATTAAGGCTTGTGATGTGGGTACCAGGCGACGATATATATAATAGATAGATACATATAGATACTTAAATACATACACAGCCACGACCAAGGAACAAATATTTGTGACAAATAAATACACAAATAATGCCCTCGCCGGGATTTGAACCCGGAACCTCCAGCTTCGTAGGCAGGGTCACTACCAACTAGGCTACGGAGGATGACAAAAACGGAGGATGAAACTGTCAAACAGATTCAACAATTTTTAAATAAATAGTGTTAGTTTAGTACATTTTTAATATCAGACACTGCGACCATATATAACATGGACGTCTAATGCCAGCTCAAAAATGCCCCCAAACACAATTGTTCAATTGTGCCAAGATGGTCAGGACAATAGCGCTTTTCTTAACACCGCTAATATTTCGGCGCAACATCTTTGACAAATGTTTATAGAATATAGCCAATCAAAACTTTGACGAACCAATCACAACTATTTTTAAATGGCGGTTTAAGTTGTTATAGGTTGATATTGAAATTCATTACCGTGATGCATTGAAGAGGGGGTGACACTTGTCAACTAAAATTCAGGACCGTTCTTGAAAGGCAATTTAGTAAGGCGTGCGGCTTCCGTGTTTTATTTGTTCGTAGATCAGACACGAAGCCGGGACAGGTCGTATTAAATAAAACTTAATCAACAGGCAGACGACGTGCAATACTGTGCTGATTGTAACAAGCACTTCAAAAATCCTGCCTCGTACAAGGCACACATGAAGTACGCGGCTGAACACATCTCTCAGGACCTGCTTACGTAAGATTTCTTTAAATATTTTTTTTTATATTGATTTAAACTTTCACGATTATCACTCATATTTTAAAGACAAACGGGTCTTAATCCTCACTCGCCAGAATATCTCAAGTCTCTTTTCAAATACTATGGCACTAGTCGCAACCGTCAACTTCGTTCTTCTGGCAATATGTCGCTGTCTATTCCTCCTCATCGTTCTGGGTTCTTATCAAATTCTTTCGCCGTACAGGCAGCGCGTCTCTGGAACGAACTCCCACTTGAAGTAAAAAATGCCTCACATAAGTTTTCTTTTAAAAAATCTGTACGCTCTTTCTTTGCTAGCAGAATTAAAATAGTTTAGAGTCTCTGATTGTTTGTTTCGTCCTCTTCTATATGTATATATTTTATGTATGTATGTATATAGTAATTATATGGAGTGTATATATGTATTGTATCTATTTATATGTGCTTCTTTTTAGTAAGTATTTTATTATTTTAGTTGCACCGACCACAATCTCTCTGCTTTGCCTAAAGGTTGACTGGTAGAGAATGCCTTATGGCATTAAGTCCGCCTTTTGTACGTCAAGTTTTTTTCTTTTGTGCAATAAAGGTTAAATAAATAAATAAATAATCGCGTAAACTTACGTTTAATTATATCCTGAAGTTTCGGGCATGGCGTTACACCCGTGGTCGCAGGCAGACTGGCGAGAAAATGTATCAACACCTTCAAGCTGCGCGGGTTTTTCGAACTACCCGCACTTGATCTTGATTATTCACTTCTAGGCTAGGGTTGTCACTAGGCCTACACACAACACTCACAACATCCAATGGCTTAAAAATGGATGTTTCACCACGCTTACATTTGTAAATCACGGGATTCCACGCGGACGAGATTCCTTGCCCCTCATTTTGATTAAAATTTCGTGTCATACTTCCTGGCGGTGACATGGTGTCGTACAATATTCAAACTAACATCAATAAAATGTACATGAAATGTACGAAATTGTACGCTAATTAAAAAAAAATGTACTACACGTACGAGACGAGAAAATGGTGTTAATCCGTCACCGCTAGGAAGCATACTTCCTGGCGGGGGCTATTAATTTTGTTATGTTGCGGCCGAGTTTTCAACGGGCATGTGGGAATTGGCAACACTACGCTGTTGTCGTAAACAACCGCTCCCTTTTGCTTTAACTCAGTAAATTCTTAAATTTGTTCGTATCAGTGTAAATTCGATGGAATTCTTGCGTCCTATAGTCAACGTATGTTTTCAAAACAAGTGCTCAACATATGTACATTTAATAAGTAAATAATCGAGTGTGAAAAGTATCACAAAACAACAGTTACAAAAAGTGCAGCGTGCGGTAGATCTACCCGTTTCCCTCCGTACCACGATACCGTCCCGAATAGTAGCAAATAATCGCTGCCATACTCAATCCACCGGTTATCGCAAAACAAAGTGATTTCTTGGTACAGGTTGTTTACAAAAAAATAATTATGTCGCACGTAACAGGTAATAGGGACAATAAAGTATTATTATGTTCTGCTGGTTGCAAAGACAATATAACGAGCATGAAAGATGTGTTGCAGTGCAGATCGGGGACTTGCAAGAAGGTTTTTCATAAGCAGTGTATTCCTTCAGTCGATCTGTCAACAATAGGAAACACAAGCTGGACCTGCCCCGACTGTAAAGCGGCGTCGAAGAAAGGAGGCGATAACTCCTCAACACCTGTCCGTGGCCAACAGATCGATAACGTAACACTGCGAAAAAAGAGTGCACAGAACCCCGTGGAACCTCTGCGACCGCAAACGCCGCCAATGTCAGCACCACCAGTTTCGTCAGCCAACGTGTCGAGTGATTATGAAGGCAGTCTTGCTCACGAACTACAGTTATTTCGACTCGAATTAACAGGGATGCGTCAGGAACTAAATGCAAATCTGAACATAAACGTAAATCTGGAGAAGTTAACCAACACAGTCAATGGGCTAGACGACCGTATAACCAGCGTTGAACAGAGAGTCCAGGCATTGGAGGAACAAATCGAACAGCCAGCCGATAGGACGAACAACATCAAGGACTTAATGGACTCCGTCGACCGCCTTAAGCTCGAACTGAACGACCGGGACTAGGAGCTCTTGTCTACCGAAGTGGAAATAACGGGCCTATTAGAAACGAGTAATGAGAGTCCGGTTCATTTGGCAGTGATGGTGGCACAGAAGCTGGGCGTGGAGATGGATCAGCGAGATGTGGTTAGTGCGGAGCGCGTCGGAGTGAGGAGAGCGCCGGGCGCCGGGGGCGTCAGCGAGGGCGGCGACGGCTCCTCCGGGCGGCCGCGGGCGCTGGTGGTGCGGCTCACTCGACGTGTGCACAGGGACAATCTGCTCCACGCCGCCCGCCGTGCTCGTGGTGCGGATACTTCCGGCTTTGACTTGCCTGGCCCGCCGCGTAGGTTTTACGTTAATGAACGGCTTACGCGTGCTAACCGGCAGCTATTTTATAAGGCACGCCTCGAGGGATCTAGACTGAATTGGAAATACATATGGACCCGTGATGGTAGAATATTCGTCAGGCGCCAGCCCAATACGCAGTCTCACAGAGTGCGTTCTGAAGACGATCTTCTCAGGATTTTTGGTGCTTAATCGGTTTGATCATGATGTCTTATTGTACAGAACTGTGCTGGTTTTATACTCATATCACTTTAATTGTGTCCATTAATTTAATACTAACTGTTAAGTATTCGCATGTTAATAATATATATTTTCCAAATGGCTGCCATGCTAAAAAACTTATACATATCCATATTTACAACCATATACATATTTTAGGGCAAATAATGTTAAGCACCAAGATGTTGCATGTTACTATTTGTTATTTTTTTATACTAATGCTATATTATAATTTTAATTCTAAACCTAATATATTATTTTACACAATGTACATAGTTCGTACTCCACGAAATATTTACTATTTCAATGTAATTGTAACACCCATATTTTATATTTTACATAAACATTTATCTACATTTTTGAACCATTTTATTATTCATACCATATTATATATTTCCTGCTATGAAATACTAATAGATCAAAAGCGCATCAGAATATTTAAAATGCATCTGCCAAGAGTACTTGGGTATATTATTTTTGTTAATTCGTTTAATAGAATTACAATTAAATTACGCAACACGTTCAATAGGTATAGGCGCGGCTAAGCAAAATAACTTGAAATTAGGCTTCCTTAATGCAGGGTCTCTTGGCACTGGTCATAATGAACTTATAGTGGCCGTCGAACAAAGAAATATTGACATCTTGGCCATAAATGAAACCTGGCTTCATGAAGGGGAGGAGGGGAGGGCGCCAGTCATACCTAACTATCGTCTACGTCATATCCCACGGCCTCGGTCGGTGCGCGCGCGAGGCGGCGGCGTCGGCTTCTACGGGAAGAATGGTATTTCAGCTCGACGCTACCCCCACCCCTCCGACTCGGGAGTGGAACAGATGTGGCTTAAACTATCAATTAATAGTTTGACTGTCCTGGTCGGTACGGTGTATCGCCCGCCTTGGTTAGCGATTGATGTATTTATAGACGCAATATTTATAGACGCGTTATTTGTTATTTGTACGTAGTTGGTACCTATATTGCATCGGAAAGGTTGGAGCACGTGTATGCAATAATTTCACATTTCCACGTTGGATCCCACACCTCCTTTTCGTCTGTTATACTGCATTTTTTTCTTGTATACTTTATCCGTTGTAAAATTGTCGTGTACTTCTTGTGTTTTTGTGTAATTTTAGTGCGTTATCCGTGAGCCGGCCATATCCGACATTCGCCATTTTTTCGCCGCTGCTGTCAGTGATGACAGCTATTGCAATTGGCGGAGGCGGATGACAGTAATATGGTCGCGTTCATGGATAATGAAAAAATAAAAAGTGTTTAATATTTGTGTATGTGAATAGTAATTTTAATTATTTTTTATGTTGTTATGTTTTGTTTTAATGTTTAATGTTTGTAACTCTTTGTGTTATCTGTCGTGGCATCACTGAATGGGCCCTACGGAAGACCAGCGCCGATTTCTTAGTCGGCAATATGCTGAGTTGGGTCCATTTTGTGATGCACACACCACTTACTTTCTTTTATTTAATTTTTATTTTTTTTTATTATTTTCCTATGTTGTTTTGTTTATGTATATGTTTGTACTGTAAGCGTCACAAATAAATGTTTTTCTTTCTTTCTTTCTTTCTTTCTTTCAATAACTGATACTTTATCATCATTCTCTAACTATGATCGCATCGTTTTACTGGGAGATTTAAATATAAATTTATTTCATGATATTTGGTTCTAAGAAACAAATAAAACTTATAGAAAAACATAAGCCTACTGTTATTATCTCAGGTGACATAATAGAAAGGGTATCCGAGGCGCGAAATTTGGGATTGCTGATGGATGAGGCTTTGCGTTTCGAGAATCATGTAGCGGAAGTAGTGAGAAACTCTTTCTATAGACTCAAAGTTTTGTACAGAATTCGCGATTACCTCAACGTGGATATGCGTATTAAACTTTGTGATTCCTTGGTTCTTTCTAAATTTGATTATGCGGACGCAGTATATGGTCCTCGTTTATTAGCTGGCTCGGATCGCATGGTGCAAAGGGTTCAAAATGCTTGCGCGCGTTATTGTTTTGATATTCCCCCACGACATCACGTGACTCCTTATTTAAATTCGGGAGGAATACTTAAAATGGCATTTCGGAGAGAGTCTCATTTATCATCATTGTTGTTTGGTATTTTTTAAATCACAGAACCAGAATATTTGTTTCACAAGTTCTCGTGGCGCTCGAGTCGCACAAGCTTGCATGGTATCCGATCGGCTTGCAATGCATTAATACTTCCTCGTCAGCGTACTGCTTGCTTCAGAGGTAGTTTCAAATACACCGCTACTAAGTGTTGGAACAATATTCCTCCGCCAATTAAAAACCTAAATACCATAAGTAGTTTTAAGTTACAGCTTAAGCGTCATCTCATGGCAAAACAGAAAACGCTACCTGCTGGGACAAGAGTTGTGCCATCATATTTGATGTTGGGGTGATTTATGGCCTTTATTTTCTTTTTTACGATTATTATTATTCTTTTATTTATTTTAAACACTTTTGCATACACTTTCATATTATCAATACTGCTGACTATGTTGCGCTTCGGTATTTGTAAAACTTAATTGAGCAAACTCTTAAGTATATATATATATATATATTTAATGCATTGAATTGGTTACATTATTCTAATTTCCTTGGAGTATATTGTGTTTGTATATATTATATGTTTGTATGATCTTTATTTATTTTAATATGTACACGTTTCTCTTCTACCTATTATCTATTTGTTTCGTCTCATACCATATTTTATTAGGTATTTTGTATTCACACAAACAAAAAGGAAACGTAATAGAATACGACGTTTACGACTAACAGCTATCAAAGCCTCGCTATACGAAGGGTTTGCCTGAAAACCAGCGTTGCAGTAGATAACTAGTTTGCTACTGCAACTTTATGCTGAGGCAAGTTCCTTTTTGGCATCATACTGCTTTTATTTATTAATTTCTTCATGATGTTTTGTTACTCGATTATGTTAGTACTTATAAGTGTAGTTTTAAGATTAAGTTTAAATTAGTTTTTTCTCCTTGTCATGCCCTGTTATATTATTTTGTTTTATATTACTTACTTTAGCTTACTGTTATATTCATTTGCTTGTAATTCTTGTCTATTATTTTATTTTTAATTGTTGTTTTTGAAAACATGATGCCAAATAAAATCTGTCTATGTCTATGTCAATGAGAAAATATGTACGAAAAATGTACGTTCTGGTACTAAAGCGTTTTTAGTTAGATCTATCTCATAGGTGCTTTAATTTGGTACTAAAAATCATTTCAATGGAACTTGATTTATTTAACGTGTTTGATCAATTATATACATCAATAAGTGGCATGTAATCGTCGTCACACATATTTATGTATGTACATAACTATTATTACATTGTGCAGTAGGTACATAAACTGTTTCCCAATAATTGATAAATTATCATTGTTAATAACTTCTGTGCGTTAGGATATAGGAAATAGGAATATTACTAAGTATAATTCGTTATATTAGTAACGTACAATTTTCGTACATATTTTTTAATTGACATGCCCATTGATAACTCGGCCGCAACATAACAATAGTTATTTATTATACAAGGGGAACAAACTTTGCCGCCAAGTGTAATACAACTTTTTTCCCCTCACTATTGCGAGGAAATATGATTACAAATCTCATCCAAATGTAAATTAACTTAAAGAAACTATTTAAAACTCAATGTCGAAACGTATCGTAGAATAGAGTTACGTATGGAACTTAAATATTGCCAATGGCTTACAAAGTCACATGAGAAACGACCAATTTAACATGTGAGCTCCGATTGCGCATGTTTACTACGGTCATACAGATCCACTTATACTAGGCAGTAGGGGGCTATAGGAATTAGAGAAATGTCAAATTACTTTATTCACAAGTGTGTAAAAAGCGTTTTTACCCGCTCGTATTAAAGGATTAACGAGCGCTTTACGAGCTAGTGAGGGGAAAAATAAATAGCCCCCGCCAGGAAGTATGCTTCCTAGCGGTGACGGATTAACACCGTTTTCTCGTCTCGTACGTGTAGGTATATTGTACGACACCATGTCACCGCCAGGAAGTATGACACAAAATTTCGATGTTTCTTAATTTCAATAGCTTCACGTACTTTTCGGCTATAAATTAAAAAACATCGGAATTTGTTGGTATTTGTGTTCTGTGGGCCTGCTGCGAACGTTACTTGTCGATGGTTTCGGGTACCTATCTCTTTCGATTCATAGAAGGCCCCGTCAGTGTAACAGGGATGGATGCTAGAATTTTTTCTGTTGGGTGCGCGGTAGGCGCTCTTAACTTTAGCTGTCATTGTTAAGTTTAGTGTCTGTGGTTGGCGGACGCATTAAGACGCGTTCACAAATACGTTAGGTTAAAAGTGTTGCCATCTACACCGTGTTTTGTAATGACGTGAATGGAAAGCGAACTAACCTAATATCTTATCGTCGACAGGCATAGTTGTGAGGAGTGTCCGAAACTGTTCAAAAGCGAGTCCGCGCTTCGGAATCACGTGTTGATCACACACAGGAACGAACCTATATACGCCTGCCAAGTGTGTGGGGAGGTACGTACACTCTATATATATTCTTTTGGCCCTAATAAGTACTCATCATGGGGGGTACTCATCACGGTTCATCATGCCAGGTTGAAGTGGCAGGGGGCTGGCCATATTGCCCGGAGGACCGATGACCGGTGGGGTCGGCGTGTTCTCGAGTGGCGACCACGCACTGGACGGCGCAGAAGGCCCCCCACAAGATGGAGCGACGACCTGGTGAAGGTTGCGGGTGTCCAATGGATGCGGACAGCTCACGACCCATCTTTGTGGAACTCTCTGGGGGAGGCCTATGTCCAGCAGTGGACGTCAATTGGCTGATGATGATGATGATGATGAATAAGTAGGGTAGCTCGCCGGAGTTTTGGAAATCGGTGAATATTATTACAAGCTTTATACAGGGTGCTCGCGAGGAAACCGAAAGATTTTAATGCTGAATTCCTGAGCATATTTAGAGTATTTAATGTTATATAAAATTTCCTGGATTCGGATTGGTTGCAGAAGATAATTAAGCTTTTTTCGAAAAAAGTTTTTCGACGTAACTCGTCATAAAACTTCTTTTTGATTACAATGCTACCACAATGTGTTCTAATATTACCACACCTTTTGCCTGACAATAAAAAAATAATAATAGGCTTGACGAAAAAACCTGTCCGTAAAAAAAATCTGTTAAAAAAATAAATTTAACAAATTTTTGTTATGATAAAAAGTATTGGAAATGTTAAAAAATATATAAAAGGTTTAAAAAAAAGATTTTTTTTTGTGAAATTTGATTTTAGGTCTCATAATATTTGTTGTTTATTTTGATGTCTAGAATGCAGAGCTAAAATCTTTCGGTTTCCTCGCGAGCACCCTGTATTAACTTCATTAGTATGACTTAAAACGGGATATTTACCATGTAAACTAGACTAGACATAAGGGTTTTTAACGCTAATTGGTTGTCCCTAAAAGTGAAAAACCTCTTATACGAATCATTTACAGAATCGACAACGTTTCAAAATTTTCAATGTCTCTAAATCGAAAACCATTTCGAGATATACGCATGTAATTCACAAAAATATATTAGATTTTTTTCGCATTATTTTGTTAAAGAATCTTGAAAATAGTTTAAAAGGGAATTGACGTTACATAGCTGATTCAGAGCTGACACTATAATCAAAAAATCTAGCGTTTGGTATGGTAGTGACATTTGACACTTGTCTCCGTTTTTCGTCGTTTTCTTACGTGTATGAAACATCACTTGTGACATCATTTAGCTGATTTTTGACGTTTGTAATGTACGCTGTTTCTGCTCGAAGTAATAATAAAAAGGGATTTTAGCACTGAAATTGCTATTTTTATGAAAATAAAAAACTTTTAATATTGATTTCTTTCAAAACAGACAATAAAAAGTAGCATTAAAAATATGAAATGTTGTCAATTCTGGTATAGCGTATGAGATGCTGCCCCATCTACATATGTTTTGTGAAACCACATAATTTTTCACTAAAACAGAAGTTCAAGTCGACGTCGAGTCGCTGCCGCCACCGGCGCGAGGTGCACGAGAACTACGTGGCTCCGAGAAATAAGATGTGCAACCATTGCGGGAAATCCTTTCACGTGAGTACTATTGCTTTCTGCAGTGTTATTCACTAAGGAAACCGCCTTGCTGTCAGGTCAGCGCTGTGTCAGCGCTGCGGCGGCGTCGAGCCTAAAAACGGTATTCACTAATAAAAATAAATAAAAAAATAAAAATAATTTATTCATGTACCATACAAAGCAGTTGTTACAGATCATAATAATATTAATATAAACTTCACAAATGTCCAGCGCCTGAACTAGGTGGATCCTGTATCTCAGGCAGAGACATAACTTATAAACTAAAACAGGGAAATATTTTCTTCTATTGTATGTGAGCTAATTGTTATTGAAATTAAGTTACATTTTAGATTGCAAACTAGAGTATGTTATTTAAACCTATTATAATTTTAACAACAATGCTTAAAAAACTAGTAAACAAACCGTAATAATTGTCGAGAATTTGAAGCATCGGCATTATCGGCAACAGGTGTAAGTTATTTTATCGCATTAGCAATATGATATCTAGGTATCATATTTATTTGTAAACAATTAAACTAATTGGCTAACTACTTATTATTTAATAACTGTTAACAAGTTTTCCGTATCTTCATAAGACATTTGTTCTAGGGCTTCCCTTAGGACTTTTTTACATTTTGTGTGGCATAAATGATAAATATGATAAGATCCGTTTAACCTGTTATACAGCCGCGGTCCCAGACGCATGAAAAACCTCTGAGAAAAGGCATGTTTTAGGTCAGGCAGTTGGTTGCAAACCAAATCATTCCGTCTCTTGTTTGTGATGTCAGTGTTATAGGGAAGTGCTTTATGTTGTTTAAGTACAGTATTTAAAATGAAAAGCTGTCTAACAGTTAGTACTTTACAGGACTTATATAATAGGTTAGTAGGGTAAAGGAATGGTCGGAAGGTTGAGACTTTCAAGATTGCTCTTTGTGCTCTTTCTACAATCAAGAGCAGTGTCTTAGCTGTTCCTCCCCATGATGTAATGCAATATGTTAATAACGATTGACAAAGAGCAAAGTATACTTGCATTATTAATTTATGGTCCAAGACATTACGTAGTCTTTTAAATACGTATATCAGTTTACGAACTTTATTACTTAAGGATTCGATATGTGGTCGAAAAGATAACGTGTTGTCAAGTATAACACCCAAGTATTTAATTTTAGTCGCGGGGGTGATGATGGGACAATTACAACTAGTTTTTGCAAGACACGTACAGCTATGGGCGTAGATAGGATGATCAGATATAGATAATTTATTCTTTTTCATAAAAAAATTTACATAATTCGTTTTATCTGTATTTAGTGTTAGTAAATGTTGTTGTAGCCAATTGCTTACAATGTCAAATCCTCGTTGCGCTTGCAAGTATGCTTCTCTCTCCGTGAGCGCTGAGAAAATTAAGGCGGTGTCATCTGCATAAGATAATATTTTACCAGAGTCGAGTTGAAGGTTGCAAAGGTCATTAATGTAAATCAAAAATAAGGTTGGACCAAGGATACTCCCTTGTGGGACCCCAAAAGCTTCATTTTTTTGATCTGAACTGATGACATCACCCACCTTCACGCACTGAAACCTGTCACTAAGGTAATTAGCAAAAAGGTCGAGCTGGTTTCCCCTTATTCCAAGGCTTTGGAGCTTCCTTAGCAGTATGGGAACCGAGACGGAATCGAAAGCTTTGGCAAGGTCAAGAAAGATACCAATCGTATGATAACCCCTGTCAAGTTCTCGCGCAACGTTTTGGGTCAGATGATGAACGGCGTCAGAGGTTGATAATTTAGAACGAAAACCGAATTGTGTATCTGACAAAAGTGAGTTCTTTTCTAAGTACTGTACAAGCCTGTTGTTAATAATTTTTTCCAATATTTTGGATATAGCAGGGAGTAGCGATATAGGCCTATAGTTCGTGATACTATTTTTGTTACCGGATTTATAAATTGGAATTACAACAGCTTTTTTTAGACATTTAGGGAAAATTCCATCAGATAGGCATTTGCGGAAGATATGGGTTAATGGTGGTGCTAAAATGTGTTTAAATTGTTTCAATATTTTGCTTGAGATGTTATCCCATCCCACTGCACAGTTATCTCTTAGACTAGATATAATGCTAATTACTTCTGAGACATCAGTCTGAAGCAGCACAAAAGACTTGGAACTATGATTAATGGACGTTGTACGTTAAACTAATGTACGTTAAACGTTAGCGTCGTTAAACGACACTAGTGCTCGGCGACGAATGCGGCGTGAGCTGGAACTACACTGCGTCGAGAGTAGGGCTGCCAACTGTCCCGCTATATGCGGGACGTCCCGTTTCTGGGCCCCTAAAGTATGGGTCCCGCAAAGGGTTCACGCGGGACGCCAGTTGTCCCGCTTTTAGGGGATACTAAACTGAAAATACTAAAATAATAATATGAATACGTAAATGAAAGCATTTAAGATTGCGACATGTTAATTTGAATGTAACGCGAGGACGGCGACTATAGCCTGCGAGCACCGTGTAATGAACGTGTATAACTGTGGATCTAAATTTAACCGATCGGAAATTAAGCATTATTTTTAATGTTAATGTCATTCCCGTCCCGCATTTTACAGCCAAGTCCCGCAATTAATTCGCGAATATCCCGCATATCTGTGATCTTTAGTTGGCAACCCTAGTCGAGAGTTTGACGTTTAATGTACGAACTTCGTATTCTCTAACGAAAAACAGCGACGAACTCGCCCACAACCTCGATTCCTAATGTCAAATCAAACAGCTAGGATTTTAGACAAGGCTGTCTCGACGTCTAGCCGCTGCCGCCACCGGCGCGAGGTGCACGAGAACTACGTACCGCCCAGAAATAAGATGTGCAACCATTGCGGGAAATCGTTTCATGTGAGTACTATTATTGCTTTCTGGGGTGCGAGTTCCCAACCAAAGATCACAGATAGATTTATGCGTCGTTGGACTAAAAGTATATATGGCGATGTATAAAAATGTCTACATATAAAATAAAATTAGTCCGAGTGTTAGAAAGCCAATTTTAGAATGCTTAAGTCTTATCAAGTCGGAATATAAAAATGACTACTATCAAATTATAAAAATGTTTATGTCTTATCAAGTGTACAAATGTCTAAGTCTAATCAAGTCTGAATATAAAAATGACTACTTTCTTTACTATAGGTCCAGGATTATAATAATACATATACGGATCAAATTCATCACCACCAACAATCATTATACAGGTGGACATTTTTATACTTCGTCAAAATTATATACGCCCGAACTTATGCAAGTGGATATTTTTATACATTGCCATATTTACTTTTAGTCTAATGTCGCAACATGTTTATATTTGGTCTAATATACTGGTGAACATTTTTATACTTCGTCAAAATTATATACGCCCGAATTTAAGCAAGTGGACATTTTTATATATCGCCATATTTACTTTTAGTCCAACGACGCATAAATCCACAGATATGCGGGACATTCGCGAATAAATTGCGGGACCTCGCTATACAATGCGGGACGTGAAGAACGACATTAAAAAGCAATGCTTAGTTTCAGATCGGCTCAATTTAGATGCAATCATTCATATTTTGGTAGTTATACACGGGCAGTGCACGGTGCTCGCGGGGTATTGTCACGGACGTCGTGGTACATTCAAATTAACATTATGCAATCTTGAATTGCTTTCATTTATGTATTCATATTACTATTTTAGTATTTCCAGTTTAGTATTCCCTGAAAAGCGAACCCTTTGCGGGACGCATACTTTAGGGCCCCAAAAACGGGACGTCCCGCATATAGCGGGACAGTTGGCAGCCCTAGGTGCGAGTTTTGAATTTTACCGGTGACTTATTCTCACCGAAAACGAGTGATTTCCCTTGAGCTCGTATTTTTGAAATGTCAGCAGTGACTAGAATTGTCATACCTAAGATATCGCTTTACGAGTGCCCCCACCCACTCGGTTTGAAATCACCGGGCACAGATAAAATATAGGGAAGATTCCGTGTATTAAGACATACCTGAACAAACTATTGTCATCCTTTACCATCTCAGTATGTATTCCATAAGGAAAAAGAGACAAACAAGGTAGTTCTACTCGGTCGTGAATTATATCACCGACTCCATTTTCTTAATTTTTCTTGAACAATGCTACCAACCTGACTAGATAAAATGTCATTACTATTAGTGTTGTCCAGTCTTCATCGTATGCTTTTATCGGCAATAATAATATTTTTACCAAATTAGGTAGCGATGAACAGTGCGAATAAACCTTATTTCCTACCCAGAATCACGATCTTCTGCGATCCTTAATATGTCATGATTTCTAAATCTCCACTTTAGGATAAAAATAAAATCACAAAATTAATGAAATATTTTCTTTAATTAAAATGTCAAATGTCATAAGAAGTGTTCTGTCTAAAACGTATGCCACTAGTTGGCGCCACTTAGCGGTAAGGTCCCGCTAAGAAACACAATTACCTAGCCTCAAAGAACAACTAACTAGAAGAAGGTCATTTTATTTTTTTACATAATTTTATTAACTTGTACAAATCATTTAAACACGAAACTATAGGCGCTCTGAGAATTTAGACAAGTTTCTGGACCTGACGCCTCAGTGCTGCCGCCCTGATGAACGGCATTTCAGAAAACCCTCATTATAACATGTTTTACGGAACTTATCATCCCTTAAAGCATACCTAACAATTTTCGTATGATGGCTTCTTTATAATTAATCAGTCTACACAAGTATCACATGAGTGTCATTATTAAACTAAACTTACTTTACTTTCTGGTTGACATGACATTGGATGATTACCAAATATGGTGGGTACTACGTCAGAATGTAATCACTTATGGGTACGCCCTTGCCTGAAACAACAGCTTAAAAATGTGCGGAGCATATTTTTGAATACTTTTTAGGGCACCAGTCGTCTGCCTTTTTGATATTTTTGACCCATATTAGCCTTTGTTCAGTGTCCTGTGGAAACCTGTTGGAAATTAAAAACATCGATTCATTTTCTGAGTTGGCTATCAATAGATTTATCGATATCACGATCGATCGCTTAAGTACAACACTATGCAATACAAATATTTGAATCCCACTATTTATAATTACATTACGAATGCAAATACGAATGGTTAATTCACAAAGCTACACACATGTATCCGGCAACAAATATTGAATAAGATTTTCAGTTACTTTTACCTTAATAAGGTTCGAAATTTTAAAATTCAAGTCAAAACTAAATTACCGGTGAAACGTAATGTCTTTATTTTGTTCATTCAGGTAACCCTGGCGGTTTTTACACCATGGAACCACACAAGTCATCACTTTTATCACATTCCGTGCACTTATCGAACAGAAATATACATGAAAAGCTTTATTTTAATCACTTTTACTATTTGCGGTTTAGGTGCACTAGTATAGCCAAACAAAGATCGTTGACAGGCATTGCTGGCGTCACCCACAGATATAATAGACTCGGTCTATTAAATTAATAAGTCTATGTCACCGGGTGACTATTTTTGACAGTTGACTTAGTGACATCTGCCATCTTTCAAAACGTTAGTTTTCTTTTCAAATGACATTGACACTCCGTTTTACGTTCGACCAGTTTCACAGAACCTAATATGAGTTATAGGCATTATGAAAAATAAAAACCGATACTAAGGGCAACACTACTACATCAGTCTAACGCAACTAGGAACAAAAAAAAAATTATATGGACTTTACATGGCAAATCATTGCCACAATACTAAAACAAAACGTCAGTCGAGTTTATCTGTCAAGTCAACTGTCAGCCATATTGTTTTGCTTGTCAATACGATTCGCATGTTTTGTTCTTTAAATTTATTTAGATTTCTAGATAATTCAGGTGTCTTGGCTTTCTCGAGTAGTGAATGTGATTTACGTGAATACGTTTTAATAAAATGCCACCGAAAAGACGGTTTATAACATGTGAAATTTGTGGAAATAGATCTAGTCGTGAAAATCGCGAAAAAAGATTGTTTATGGCGAAATTTCCCTTGGATGAAAACCGGTAAGTATTGCTATAGATACTTTTGATCATATTTTTGTGCAGCAGGCTATATAAATAAAGAAAATTTGATATTTAATATCCCTTACATTGTGTACTAGAGATGTACCGTAACTATCGATATCCGTGCAAATAATTACATAAAGTGGAATTTTATAATAAGCTAATGCAATTTAATTAGTTCCTAGTTTCCTCAATAGGTTAATTTGTATACATTTTAAATTTATAAAGATGTATATATCTTCTCAAATTAGTTATATGTATTACTTTATTCCATAATTGTACTTCTTATGATAAAAAAATATTGTATTACATAGCTTGTTTATTTGTTTTTAATATATTAAGTAAATAAAATAATAATCAAACAATTTTTTTGAACACATTCACTGAAAAATTACCTGCTATCTATACATGATAAACATTATTCCCCTTTTTTGAGACCAGTAATCATTTAAGGTCCTTGAATAAACTAAAATGTTACTCAGTTTTAATTAATGTTTCAGATGCCGGGAGTGGGTCAAATTTGTGGGAAAAGAAGATTTATTATATGTTCCAATAGAAAAATTACATACATTGAAATATATATGTGAAGATCACTTCGAGAACAGAGCTTTTAATAAGAAAAAAAATCGTCTTAAAAAGTCTGCCATACCAACAAAAAATTTAAAAGCTGATCCACTTTCTGATGAATTGCTGCTTAACTTTCCAAGTCATGTTTATTCAAACATTGACATTGCTGCGAGTCATGATCCGGTCATATGTGATAATGAAGTATCACTACATCAAGTAGAAGCCATTGGTGGACTTAGTAAATCAGGTAATTCTTTAACCTCAATTTAGCAGTTGTACCTATAAGGACAATTAAAGGATTAATTACTGTATTTTTAATATTTACAGAATCATATATTCCTGAACAGCAGCTATCATCTCAAGCCATACCATTAAAACATGTTAAAGCTGTCCCACTCTCCGGTGAAATTCCGCTGAATGTTTTTGGTAATGTTGAAGTGAATGACAATGAAGTATTACTACCACAAGCTGAAGCAATAGCGGGGCCTAGCAACTCAGGTAATTCTTAGTTCTAGGTAATTCCCAGTTTAATCTCTTGAAGTATTTTAATCATAGTTTTAATCAAACAATCTTCAGTGTTTTAATCATAATCTCTTGCTTTGAATATTTACAGAATCATACTTTGATGAACAGCGGCTTATATCTCAAGGGTTGAGTAACAAAAAAATATCCCGATCACTTAAAAGAAAAAGGTCACACAGTTCAGGTAAATAAAGCTTATATACACACAGGTGACTTCTAATTTGAGGGACAAAATATAAGTATTATTATTTTTTAAATATTAGCTTCCGTTTTGGTAGCATTTACTTATCTATATAAGTATGTTTATTGTCGCCTAGTACCCATAGTACAAGCTTTGCTTAGTTTGGGGCTAGATTGATCTGTGTGAGATTGTCCACAAATATTTTGTTTTTATAATTATTTTAAATACAACTATCATATAAACAATAAAACAAGCACTTATAATTGACACACTGTTCTTTAACATTTTCAGAACAAATGTTGAGAATTAGAATTTAGGCATCTTAGAGAAAATAATTCCTTGCGACCAAATTCATTTAATTGTTTAATTGATTTTCACAGAATCAGTTACATCAGGCCAGCCGCATATACTTGACCATGATTATTGCACAAAAAAGAAGAGCATCCTTCAATCACCTAAGAGAATAAAAATATCTCGCACAGGTAAACAACACCGTGTATTTATATCTGCCTATTTTTGACTTAAATTCTGGGTTTTTTTTAGCTTTAAAAAAACTTTTAACAGGCCAATAAGTTAATCTTTATTCTAATGCCGATTTTTTTCTTAATGTTTGTGTTTTTTATTGAAATTAATGTTTAGTTATTTTTTCCTTACAGATTTAGATGTTACACCTCGAAGAAAAAAATTACTGAAAAAAATTGATTTATACAAACAAAAAATTTCAATTTTGCGAGAAGGAAGTATAATGCCCCGTATCAAGTCATTGGCACTAAAAACACTTATAAATGCATACATACGCAATCACGATAGAAATGCTCGAGGAAAACGGTGGACACCGTTGGAAAAGGCTTTGGCTATTGCTATATATAAAAAATCACCTCGCACATATAGACATCTACAGCATTTGATAGCATTACCTAGCATAAGAACATTACAAACTCTGCTTCAAAGCATAGATTTAGAGCCAGGGATCAGCTCCACTATTATGGATCATTTAAAAAAGAAGGCTGCAAAACTAAACGAAAAAGACAGGTTGTGTGCTTTACTGTTTGACGAAATAAGTTTAAAAAAACGTCTTATATACAATCCAAGAACAGACAAAGTAGAGGGATATGTAGACTTGGGTAAAAATCAGTGCAGGTCTTCAGAAATAGCAAATCATGCCTTAGTATTTATGATACAGGGTCTGCACAAAAAACTAAAGCAACCAATTGCATATTATTTTGTCAAAGGAACAATATCATCCCAAAACCTTGCTGGGATTATTAAGGAAATAATAAAGGCTCTCGATGATATTGGTTATAAAGTGGTTACCACAGTATGTGACCAAGGACCCACAAACATTGGAAGTTTGAATTTATTGAAGACGTGGTGTGGCGTCCCAACCTCATCCAATTACTTTATATCGGATGATATGAAAGTATACATAATGTTCGATGTACCACATTTATTCAAATCAATCAGAAACAATTTTCACAACGGAGGAGAAGTTATTATAAACGGAAAAAAAGGAAAGTGGTCTCATCTTTTACAAGTAGCGGAAAAAAACCAAAGCACGTTACATTTTAAAAAACTAACTTCTGTACACGTTAATCCTTCATTTCGCTCAAAAATGAAAGTAAAGCTGGCTGCTCAAGTGCTTAGTAATACCGTCGCTGCTATTTTAAAACTTATGGCGGAGAAATACGGCGATGATGTTAAAGCTCAGGAGATCTTGGAAACAGCCCATATCATAGAAGATCTTGACAAGCTCTTCGATTGCACTAATGGACCCTCGTCTAGAAAAGATATAATCAAGCAAAGAAGGGAGAATGTTTCGAAAAAAACAAACCATGTAGAATTGTGGAGACATCATAAACAAATAATCAGTACAATGTATTTCCTAAAGTCTGACAGCAGTTTAAGACTGAAGAACGTACGATGTGTACAGGGTTACGTAACTTCCTTAACATCATTGGAAGACATTTGGAAATATGTTGAATCCAAAGGATTCAAATACTTAAATCTTCGGCAGCTAAACCAAGATAGCTTAGAAAACCTTTTTGGCATGATAAGGCAGCATTGCCCTACAAATAGCAACCCAACGTGCCATCACTTCTCAGCTGCCTTAAAGTCAAATATACTGACTAAATTAAGTACGCCACTGAGTCGAGGAGCAAACTGCGAAGAGGACGAAAACGAAGCTGTGATAGACTTTGAGGATTTTTTTCAAAGTGTAAAAAAAACAGAAAAAACCGCAGTGCAATCATCTGAAGATGTTGAAGCTCCTGTTCTACGTCTATCAGAGGAAGCCGAAGTGCCAGTTGTACATTTACCCGATGATTTTGAATTTGAGGATGATGCAGAATTTCTGGAAATCGAAAACACCTTATTCCAAGCATTTGAAAAACAGCCTACTGTGTATGTCGCGGGATATTTAGCCTCGGTGGTACTAAAAAAATTAAGATGGCAATGTGAGGGATGCAAGTCAAGTTTAAAAACTCAAAACGAGGAACAGTGTGAGTCACCAATGTACAGCTACATTAAACTTCGGGAATGGTGGCAAGACAAAAGAAGTCTTACATATCCCACATTTAATTTATGCATGTTAGTAGACACAGTAACTTCATGTTTTGAAAACCAAGTTAAACCAATTCTTCATGAAAAAAATATCTCTCAGCAAGCAGTCACGATCATGTTAACTCAATGTGACAATTTTCAATGGATCTGTAATGATCACAAAGATCATCTATTGAATATATTGCTGGTTCGTCTGAGTCACCTTTTAATAAGGAATGAGTGCCACCTTCGAAATCTTTCTTTCGCAAAATCGGAGCAATCAACTGCCGATATGGTTAAAAAATCACAACAACAAGGCATCGCAAAATAATAAAATAATTAAAGAATTAAACTATGTACTGTTTTATTTCGGGTCCATATTTAAGTCTAATCATCTATTAATCCACTTGAAATATCCATTGTAACATACGACTTAAATATGGACTCAATCTTACTTTAACCTACTTATGAAAATTGTAATCGACATGACCCCATATTTCAACCTCCTTCATTTTATCGATATCGATAAAAAACGCAAATGTACAGCAGCTCCACTATTTTAGTCCGTTATATTGGTAGTATTGTTCTTTGACAGTTCTTTGTCGTTTATGTTGGTATGAGTTTGCCATGCAAACTGATTCCATTCGCTAGTATGGGAGTCCCGCCTCTTAAAACGTAGTGATTATATTCTCTTTGTACTACATTTGCGCAAAAAGGAACGTAACAGGATAATTGTCTATGACTGACGTATGAACGTGAGAATCAAAAATACGGCATTTGGAAAACAGTGACTTCAAATCACAGGTGATAATTTTAGTCACCAGTGATCTCAATCATCATCATCATCAGCAGCCGCATTAGGAGATAAATGCCCATAATCGCCACGCTGGGCAAGCGGATTGGCGATCGCAGTAATGTGTCCACTATGATGACGCTGCTGCCGTCATCAATCTTTTTTCAAATAATGGTCAGTGACACTTCAATGCCTTAGTCGACTTTTACGACACCCGCAGGAGTTGGGGTGGTGACAAATGTATTCTTACTGCCGTCACCACATGGCTATCTCGGTGATCTCAATATCATCGGTAAAATTCAAAAATTGCACTTCTGGTTTTAGGGACTTTTGAGACTCTGGTATTTAGACATCAAGTTGTTTTGAATTTATGTTTATACGACAATATGTGTTGACATTGGGTGTATTGTGCACAGAACTAAAATGACAAAGAACGATTGACAACGATTAAAAGCATAACCAAAAACGAAACGCCAGTGTGTGCGTAAATTTGTCTATGTGTGGTCAGGAATAGGGTTGCCTGTTACAACAGACCAATTATCTATCGATGTACGACTGTTTTATCGACAACATGTACCTATCATAGATATTCATTATCTTAGTTATTTTGCTATAAGGTTTAACCTTTAGTATGCGTTAGCGTCAAGCAATTCAAACAAGTTTTAACTTTGACGGCTATTTAACCATTAAACTTTATAAGAGCAACTATTCTTGCATACACGGTGTTTTTTATTTCCGTTAAATTGGACAGGTTACATGGCAAAAACAGAAGTTACTGGAGAGGAGTTATTACTGGAGAGGTCGGGAAAGAAAGGCTAAGCGTGCTGCAAATAAATGGGTAAAAAGACTAAAAAGCCGCAAGCAAATACTCATGACACTTCTATGACGTCTTACGTAAAGTTAAAGAGAGAAAAGTATAGTTTGACAGTACGGTACTCTTTTCTATAACTGTCAAAATATAAGGAAAAAGTTTTGAGTTTCAGTTGATTACACATTAATGAGACACATGTTCAGATTAATATGACAGGTAATATGTACACATATTTTTGATTGGTGAATCTGTTCAGATGCATATATACATTTCTATGCTCATTTATTTTTGAAGCCTTGGATTTGCTCATATATTTATGAACTCGACTGTACCTACTGATACATAAATACGTATTCGGCCTGAAAACCCTCGTATCCCGGCTTCTGCAGTAATGTACTATTCTTATTAATTCAATAACAGTAAGAATTAAGCCACTCGTTTCTAAGAGAAATTAATTATATTTGAACTAAATAACTTCACTTAAATTTAACGGAAAAAACACACTAGTAGGTATAACACAAAACATAATAAGGTCCTTTAAGTTATTTAAATACACATTTGTGTTCAAAATCTAGTATCATGACAGCATTGTAAGAAATAGACTGATTGGGTACGTTTATCGAACAAATATCGATATTGGTAGTTCAACATTTAGTCGAGCACTAGCGTAGCGTAACAATTTATATTTTTACACAAAATATCCTTTAATATTAACTATTGTGATAAATTATTTGCTCACAGTGATAGAACAACTAACAATTAATGCTACAATTTGATAATTCACACAATTAATGCTACTAAATAGTCAAAATATCGTTTGAAAACAATCAACCGGCACATCATATTTACCTGTGAAACGAGTGTTTGTCGTTATTTCTGTAGTGGGCAACAAGGCAATCATTTACACAACACGACACCATATTGATTTCATGATCTGTATAAATTACTTCTTATAAGTTTTAATTATAAAATCACTTTTAAAATATCAATCTCCATCGACCAGGCTGATACGGCTGATATGTCACTTCGAAAGTGGTTATGCTTTTGGGATTGTTGTGTATCTTTTTCGCACTCGTGTAATACTCATATAACTGGTGGCTTCCCTTTCACACGCTTCCTTTCTCTATTAAGCGCTAGCGCGGATTCTAACTTTATGGTATTGTGTAATAGGCATACCTCGCAACGGATGTAGCAAAACCGTAGCATTTGACAGTTTCATGTCAGGGTTGGCGATTACGAGGAAAAATTTACTTACTGTACTGCACGTATGATTAATATTAACATCCAAAACTTACGATTAGTGAAAATGTCACAGAATAAAAGCTTTCCAGATCTACGCTTCATTTTGCAGGAAAACTACCACAAATTAAAGACGGTTTTAAAAAACAATCCGGATTATGCAGCAGCAAACGATCTTTTAAAAGGAAATGAAACTGAGTTAAAAACAATCATAACTAAATGCATTACAAAATTATACATACTTAAATTATTTACCATTGATGTCGATAGACGTTTTTGAGTTTTAAATAGATGTACACAAGTATTTGGCGACGCAATTTGAGTGCAACAAATAAAAATAAATGTGATACTTATTTTATTTTGAAGATCTATAGAACATTGAACAATGTTGCCGCGGTATTTTTTTGTATTCGTAGTAGTGACAACCCTGAGGCACATTTGCTACAGATTTGCCAGTTCGATTACGGGGTATGGTAATAGGTTTTGAAGGGTCGAATGACCCGGAAACTTAATTTAGAACCCTTCCATTGCAGAGCAAAGCTATACTAGTGGATCACATCAACTCTCACACTGGCGCTCGGCCCTATATCTGCGCGTGTGGAGCGGACTTTAGCCACAAAAGCGCTCTCTACATGCACCGCAGACTAAAACACAACGGACTGAAAGACACGGACAAGATATATAAAAAGACTAAGAGGAAGGAAAGTCATAAAACCAGAATGGAGATTAGTAGTAATGATGGTAGTTCTTAGCGTTATTTATACAGGGTGTAAGTCTAATACGGGCGAAGCTCTTAACGGGTGTTAGTTTACGACATAATAACAATAAGTACATTAAAATAACTTTTACTTAAAATTAGAGATACAAAATTTTCCATACAAAATAATTCGGCGCGCAATGTACAACAACATACGTGAGTTAAAGACTCGACGGCAGCTAATTTCAAAAGCAGATGACATAACTGCCATATCAACAATAACAAATGTTCGTACCTACAATGCTGCTCCGATAATCTTAAAAAAATTCTGTGGGGTCATAATTGAGAGTAACTTTAAAAATACCTTGTAATCCATGATTACACTAATGAATCCCATGCCTGGTTTAATTGATCGCCCGTATTAGACTTACACACTGTATTTATAGTAATTCAGATTACTTCTGACCGTGTTCTTTATTGTTAGAAAACAGCAAGATGCTACTCTATTTGCATAAAAAAATTAACCGCCTATTTAAATTGCGATTCTATCGCCCAAATAATAAGATTCAATGTAGCCATTAGGGAAAAACAGTCCTGTTTATGAAATAGTACATTACAACAGTAGTAGTACAGCAAAACTTGAAATTCGAAACGAGTGGCGATGTTTTAAAACACGACCGACAGGGAGTGTTTTAAATCTCCATACTTTTCGCGATTCATGTTATGCAAATACAGTGTACCTTCTTGCGGTTTTCTAACAATAGACAAAGAACACGGTCAGAAGTTATCTGAATTACTATACCCCCTTATTTGTAAACGTCTTCTAAGCAGCGATGAAAATGTCGAAAAAAAAGTTTTTTTTCGGGAACTTATGAAATTTTCGTTGTATTTCGGGTTTTAAAAGAAATTAGTACATTGTGCATCAAGGGAGGTAAGTACGGAATTACTAACGAGTGTTTAGAAGAGTCTTTTAATGACTCGATTTAGTATTCCGCTTACCGACCGTGATGCATACAATGATTTTGATCACACTTGCCGACAAAAAAATAAGTTTTAAGCCAAAATATTATCAATATGACGTACTGAGATTTCTATTGCTCCCTAGAGAATTTAACTTTTGTATTACTCTCGCTACGCATGCAAGCAATGGCGCGCTTAGACAGCAAGTGTGATAAAAATACATTATCGCGTCACTCCTTCCATCTATTTCTATTTTCGTTTTCTGTATGACAGTGAAAATTAGACCTAATGAACATAGGTTTAGGGGCATTTTCACTTTTAAGGACAACCAATTAGCTTAACTCTCAAAAAAAAGTTAACTTCGATGTCAGTTTTGTAACGAAAATTAAGCATGAAATGTTTACGTAAATCCACTTTATTCATTATTTAAATATTGCATATTACGCGTATTCTTTCTGGATTAAATGATATTTTTTTTAAATTTCATGCTTAATTGTCGTTACAAAACTGACATTGAAATTAACTTATTTGTGAGAGTTAAGCTAATTGGGTGTCCCTAGAAGTGAAAATGCCCTCAGAGCAGAAAATAAAACGTGGAAACTTTAATTTATTTTTCCGAAAAACTTGGATAAGAGCCAATTGGAAAGAAAAGGCATTATTCCTGAAAATTTTCAATGCACCTTTTAAGTATTGTTTATTCAAACAAATAACACTTAGCGGCTTGCTAGTTTACAAGACGTTTATAAATTGTGATTAGTTTGAAATGTGTCAAAATTTCAACCATATCTCGAATTAAGGTTCAAATTAAATAGAGCTTTAGGGATACGACTCGTTTTAAAATGAACCACAAGAACATAATAATTTGATTTGGCCATTACTTTATTTTAGGACTCTAAATCATTGGCAGGAAAAAGTACAATAAATACCGAATCAGTGTATTTTTTCTTAAATTGGTTAACCTAAATTCATACTTTAAACTTGATTTGTAAAAATACAGTAACGCAGTGATAATTCTTTTTATAGAAATCGGGAGGACAATTTGGATTGTCATACCTGTAGAATTAAATTAAAATTAGAGAGAATGATGCTAATAATTACAATTGTAATATGTTGTGGTAAATAAAATGTCCTTTATGTAATAAAATATGGTTTTATTTCAATGAAAAAATAAGAAATAAATATAATGTCATGCGGGGCAAATGCAAAAACAATAAATAAATATAAGGTAATGCGGCGCAAATGCAACTTATTGAAATTTCTCTTCATCTAATTCTAAGAACTTTTGGAAGATAACTAGAACATTGATCTATCAAAAGCAACAATAGTAGTTAGGATCTTTTTACGAAACACATTCATATTTTCTTCGGTTACCGCCAGGATTATAGTTATATATTTCATCACACTTGCTGTCTAAGCGCGCCACTGCTTGCATGCGTAGCGAGTAATAGAAAAGTGAAATTCCCTAGAGTGTAATAGAAATATCAGTACGTCATTTAATAATATTTTGTCTTAAAACTTATTTTTTTTGTCGGCAAGTGTTATGAAAAACATACTATTTCAGAACTCATTAAATTAAGTGAATTTTCAGTTAGTTATATTTACCTCACAGTTGTATTTGCCCCGCTTGACTTTTCGTCTGAATCACATAATTAGATTTGGATAAAAGAAACAAGTTCATTCATTTGTATGGCGGCCGACCGTGTCAGATTTTGTACTGAAGTTGTTACTTGCCTATGATTTTAAATATGTCTCAGGCCCTTGAGTATTCATATTTTTTTGTGTTGTTGCAATTAATATTACTTAAGGAGGCATTATTAATGTTTTTGTTCACGACAACTTACAAAATTTGACGCCCGAAACCCGAAAGCTGCAAGCTGCGATTAAAGACGGACAACTCAGTGGATTTTACTGAGTTCATTTGACACGCTAAGTAGATACGTTTGCTTGATCTATGGTATATATGACATCTGTGGTCTGAATGTTCACTGTAAATCCAAGTATGTAGGGCATTATAAGCCTTTCGACAACAGAGCGCGTAGCCAAGTTGCAAATCGCTAAAACTTTGTAGCGTATCGTACTTTTCTTTGTCACTCAAAATTAAAGTGCGATATCTTTAACTTTGTTTCCGACTGAGTGTTAACGATGGTCATTTTGGTTACTCAGTGTGCTCCGTCAGTCATTGTGGCCTGTTACTGTCTAACCCCCTTATTCATAAACGTTTGCTAACTTAACAAGCCGCTAATAATTGCTTGTCCCTTTTGCTCTTATGGATACATTGTTAAGACCGAAAGGGACAACAATTATTAGCGGCTTGTTAAGTTAGCAGACGTTTATGAATAAGGGGGTAAGAGCCCTAACTAGCGTTGAAAATGACGGAAAAAATCTAATGGTTTTTGGGGGAATGTATGAAAATTTCGTTGTTTCAGTTTTTACAGAAATAATCATTATCCCGACAGTGACACTCCTATCTATTTAAATTTACTTTTCCGCGACAATATCGCGTTCTCCTAGTTTAAGTAAAAATTTGACCTAATTCACATTGGTTTGGAGTTGAAAATAAAAGTGAAAACTATGATTTTATCCGAAAAAAAAAATCGGAAAACGAGCTGTTAGTAAAGACTTAATCCGGAAATTTCCATTGCTGGCTAGCGTCAGTATGCCCAGTCATTAATTCACTATCAGTGTGCCCTGATAGTCAGGGTATAGTTGAATTATCGAGAAGATGGAATTGCATATGTAGTGGTATCGCGTATTTACAATGTATTGTGTGCTATTGTGTGTATCGTATTGGCATTATTCGACTAATAGTAAATCTAATTGTAAAGACACAAGGTTCACTTTAAAAGTGTTGCTTTAGTAACACCACTACAAATGCAATTCCATCTTCTCGATAATTCAACTATACTCGATCACTGTCATTGCGCTCTATGGTCAGTGTGCCCCGAGGGGGTTCGCGCACGAGTATGGTTTCTCCCCTGTGTGGGCTCGAACGTGTTTGTTTAGGATTTTGTTTGTTTAAAAAACATAATGCTCAATTTAAATGTTTATTCAATATAAAATAAATAAAAAATAGTCAAATACGTCAACGTACAGATGAAGTACAAAACCTTTTTCTTTCATGTTTCGTCTCAATTAGCTTAGTACGGTCGGCTCTAATAATATGAATACGATTTTGATCCTTATGCCCTTGACATACGTTCCGAAATGTATACATATTAGTAGACGTGACTGTACAGTATCGTAGTTTTTCTATCCTTCTCTTTCTTATTAGTGCGGCAGAAACAGGATCGCCTTTCGTTCTCGATTGAACGTCAGCAATTAGCATCTTATCTACACATCCTATAGAGTGTGTACTGTCATTTCCGGAAATCGTTATTTACGAGTCGGGATTAATTCCATTCTCAATTTTTACCAATAATAATGGGAAAATATGCGAATGGTAAGAATTCCTATTGGAAAAAAAGAATAATGGGAAAATATGTGAATGGTCAAAAACGCTTCCGGGAAAGGTCAATACTCAGAAAAAGTGATAATGAGAAAATATGCGAATGGTTAGAATCGCGTTTGGGAAAGGGAGCTATTAAGAAAAAATGATGTGGTATAAATTGCGAATGGAATTAATCCCGACTCGTAAAAAACGATTTCCGGAAATGACAGTACACACTCATCCTATATCAATCTCTCAATATGTCCTGTCACTAATGTCACTATGATTGTCCTGAGTGTGCGTGCGCGTGGCGTGCGCGCGCGTGGTGCGCGAGCGCGGCGCGCTGCGCGAAGGCAGCGGGGCAGCGCGCGCACGAGAATGGTTTCTCCCCTGTGTGTGTTCGAACGTGGTTGTTTAGAATCTTGTTCGTCTGAAATAAAGATAAAACGCTCACTTCATATGAGTGAATCTTTTTTCTTTTGTTATTGCCAAGGTTACGGTCACCTTAGACACGCTGGTTTCATGCAAAATGATATTGGGTCGTTGTCTTGTTTCATACGCCTCTATCACGCTTTTAGTTGCTGTTTTGACTCATTATAATAAAAAAAAAATCGGGTACAGTAGTTTTTCTTTTTCACGCTAGATTTTAATCCATACATGAGGAATTGAAAACAAAACATCTCATACAAAAATCGCCACTCACGTTTTTTGGGACTCAAAATATGACAACGAAAAGAATTTTGACCCTGTTACTTAAATTATGAAAACATGCATGTAGTCCTTTGTAGGTCGCCCTTTAGGCACTGGTCTCACCGCGAGCTACTAAGCTATGAACTATGGGCTATAAACACAAGCAAAAGATACGCACTCCCGTGTAAATAAAAGACACGGCGATACTCGCCCGGCTATCAGCTATCACCGCCGGGCGAGTATCGCCGTGTCCCTTTTAACACCAGAAAAATGCATGTTTGCATAGTTTAGGTAGCTAGCCGTCATGTTTCCGACAATGTAGACTTTTTCGTCAGCACACTCTCCAAAAGAATATTATTCTCGGCAAAGTCGAAGGCCGAAGCTCCAGAGGTGGAATACCGATAAGGACAGACACCATGAAGAAAGCTTGTGGTTCCATGCAGATGGCAGTCCATATGGCCAAGATGTCAAGTAGAAGAATTTCACTGTTGGTCACGATCAGACATCGGATTCCGTTGGGCAAATCGTCTTGACAGCTAGGGACTTCCTATATCGATAAATTCATTTATCGATATAAGTTTTAAATACTAGTGATCGCACATAGGTTTGCTTATAAATTATTTTATTTATTAAAAGAGTACAATGCAATAAAATATTTGTATGTTTTATCATGCACGATTTTGCAAAAAATGTATAATGTATGACGTATCCAAATTTTGATTAGTAGTACAAATTCCATCCAAAATATGTCCACAGATTTTTTTTATATTTTTCTCGTGCTTGTGACGCCATTAGGTAGCACATTTTGTTTTTGGAACTAAAAGAAAAATTCATGCATTTAAGGGTTAATTGTGGCATACATTGCCAGATTAAGGGTTAATCAGGCGATGTGGTAAGACTGGACAGAACCACACGGCAAAGTTACAAGTTTATGAACAAGTAAGGTAAGTATACCGTGAATCCGCGGCCGCACATGTAGCAGATCTTGTTCCGTGGCGGCAGGATGCCCTCGTGCACTCGTTTCTTGTGCTGGACTAAGTCTGCATTGCGGAGGAAGTTCTGAAACACCAGCAATTGGGTGCTTCTTATTTGCTTATAATACAAGGTGCCCACGAGGAAAGGGAAAAATTCTAACAGCATATTCCTGCGACTAAAAGAAGCAAAAATCTTAAATGAGTTTTGGTCATATCTGAAAAAAAAAAATTTTTTTTAGTTTTGTTTGATGTTTTGAATGCCTTAATACACAAAAAAAGGATTTTATTAATCAAACTATCTCAACAAATGCATTTTAAAGTTTTTTTTTACATTTGCTAGGTAATTCAATTATTATTGTTCATTTGATTTCTGTCAATTAAACCACTAATTGGAGTTCGAGGCCAAAGAATCTACGAAAATATTACCACAACAATGAAATGTTCTTACAATAGTAAATATTTATTTTCTAAAAACAGACGTTAAGGTATCTTATGTATTGGTAATTTAAATTCTTTAATTTATAGAAACAATATTATTTACTTATTTTCAAGTAAATATGAAATATTTTAATAAAAACTTAATTATCCGCAATTATTAGTAACAAAGTTGGTATTGCGCTGGTATCACCTCAGGTGTTAATAACATTTGATACAGCAATTTAATGTTTTAATGTTTACTGCACATAAATTAAAACCCTATTTCTGCATACGTTTAGAAAATTGCAGAATAATATAATAATGTGTTCACATTTCGTATTCGTAAAATTCCTTTGACCTACAAATTTCTTTGGCAGTGCTATAGTTCTCCATTTAAATTATCATACAGATCTAACGTTTTGTAAAAATGTGACAAACTCATTTTAAACCTTAAAATAAGCGATAGTAAGTTCAAGACTCAACACTGATGGTGTTATAAAGGACTTTCGGCTTTTATGGGAGTGTACTCGATTTTTACCCAGGACTCAGGAGGATAAAGTGATGACGAAGACAAATTAGAAATAAAATATAAAAAATGCTTTCATTTTACATTTCCAAATTTATTTCCCATAATTTTAACCCGTAATAAGGCAGGGGGCTTAGTAATTTAACCATACTGTCTTAATAAATATGGCACGCTGTTTTGTTTGTGTTCACTGGTAATTCAACTTCTTTTTAAAATAGGCTTTGAAACGTTGGCTCTTATCATTTTAAGTTCTTTACAAGATAATTTTGTCATATCAATGTTAGTTAAGAGAAAAGAAAAGTTATTAGGTATTACGTGTTTTTAAGAAAATTCTCGTTGTGACACCCATATTAAACAAAAAGGCGTACAAACATTACAGAGGTATGTAATGTTTTTATTATGAATTATTTTAAATAAATAAATTAAATAGCAAAAGGTTGTCGAAACCTGACAACTTTATTTGACAATGACATAAGAGACTTTCAGATTTGACAATAACGCATCTGTCGTAGTTTCGTTGGCCTCGAACTCTAATTAGTGGTATAAGTGTGACAATACTAAGACAACATGGTGACAAAATCGTTTCCTAAAATGCGTTTATCATAAAGTACCGGTCTAAAAAGGTTTTAAGAAAAAATCAAATTTTCTCTTAAAATAGACTGAATCCAGAAAACTTCATATGACATTTTTAACTTCAAATTTGGTCAGAAATCCGCTGTTGAATTTTTTCCCTTTCCTCGCGGGCACCCTGTATTGTGAACTTGTACAATAATAATTATTTTTGTTTAATATTATGATCCTTTATTTATTTCTCTTTTTTATAAAAATGTCTATAACAATAATTTTTTTATGTAATAAATTATTTAATGCATGTTATTTTAATAAGATGTATTATTATACTGTTTTGAAAAAATAAGTCCACCTGAGTTTCTTACTGGTTCTTCTCAGTAACGGTGTAGGGTTTGAACCAGTAGTAGATCCTTTTCTCTCTCTTGATAATGTCAGACGATTCGAAAATGCTTAATAAGCTTACTTGAATAAAGAATAGTTTAACTTTGACTTTTGCAATTATGTAGGATGTTCCAACCAATAAAAGAGTTATTATTTACTCTCCCGATTGCAATTTTCTAAGGGGCACCATCTCATTTTGTTATTTATAAGTAAACCATATTTCCTTTTTTTTTTCAATTATTATAAACAATAAATAGGCACTGGTCTCACCGCGAGCTACTAAGCTATGAACTATCGGCTATAAACACGAACGAAAGATACGCACTCCCGTGTAAATAGCTTAGTAGCTCGCGGTGAGTCCAGTGCCTTAGGGGTCGTTACCGAAGTACGAAGTTCAAGAAAGGCAAAATGATTAGTCGTTTTTATATTGCTTCGGTAGCGACCCCTAATCTTTGTTTATAATAAATGAAAAAAAAAACAAATATGGTTTACTTATCAAATAACAAAATGGGAGGGTGCCCCATAGAAAATTGCAATCGGGACAGCAAAGAGCTCCTTTATTGGTTCGAGCATCCTACAAGATTGCAAAAATAAGAAGCACCCTAACTAGCAATTACCAATGGCCTATTTTTTTACTGTAACAATCGATGCGATTTATTGTACATGTTTGGCGGCGGTGATACAGGTTTGTGATCGAAAAATTCTTACTACTATGCCAGTGACACACATACGTAGTCAATAGCAGATTGTGTCACAAGGGATCAAAATGGTACGTTTCCGCCGTGGGCGTTTATTGAATCCTGAATGGAGCGACGGATTCCATAATTGAATCCCGACTGTAGGGAGGGATTCTAAAGTGGAATCCTGAGCCTAATGAAGGATTCAAGCGTTAACGCCCAAGACGAAATAAGTTTGATACCGTGTGACACATACTGCTTTTCACACCACCTATGAGAAAAATAAAAGATATATCACATATTTAATATTTATGCAAATAATCGATTCTGAAGAAATTTTTATCAATTATGAACGTACCTATTTTCATATTTCATTATATTTTTTTAAGCTGGCAATAGAAAGTGCTTGAACGGAAAAGTGCCACTTTGATCCCTCCTAGCAGGGAAGAAAATACCCGTATTCGAATAGGTGGTGTGAAATAGTTATTTGTACAACATGAGAGCAAAGTACGTATTTGATGCGAGTGTCAGTTTTGAGTCTTGAGCAAGCGAAAGATTCTTTTATAGAATCACGAGCGTAGCGAGTGATTCTGTAATAGAATCTTGAGCGTAGCGAGAGACTCGAAAGACACGAGATTCAAATAACTTTGCTCTCAAGTTGTACATACAACTTTTCACCTCAGCATGGAGAAAAGGAAAATATGTTATTAAACATTTATACGTGCCATCCCGTTATTTTTTGTTTTTGTTTTACCATTATGTTTGTAACAGAAAGTACATAATTATAACTTCTAAAAAAATGAAAGCTCATAAAATTTTATAAAACAGTTATAATTATTTAGAAATGAACTCGTGTCGAATTTCTGAACGCGATTCTGACTCGCCTAGTACCACGATATCCGTCCGTTTTAAAACGGCTGTCTTTCTCTCTGTCACACTTATATATAAGAGCGATAGAGAGGTGGAATGACGGACGCCAATGTTATGTATGCTTGGTGGTAGGGGCCATATGCCGTTCGGATACAAGGAATCGGGTCCGATAAAACGCGTCGTCTAATACAACTGGCTGAATACGCTAGGATGCCATGAACGAAAAAAAAAATGCATATTTTGACAATTTATAACGTAACATTTTTCATCTCTGTCTTTTTACTAACAAGTGAAAGAAACAAAAGAAAAAGTTGAAGTCTAAACGTCATGGAAAACAACATTCACTCAGTGAGCAAAATCGCACTTTGCTCACTGATTTCGCGAATCAAAAGAAGTCTTTTCGAGCTGCTGAGGTGAAAAATGATTTTATTCCTACGCCACTACCATTTTGGACACAAATGTTGTGTCGCCGGCATAGGAGTACAATCTTTTTGGTCATATATACGTGCCATTGGCATAGGAGTTCTACACAGTTCTACAAGATAAATTCGATCGATATAACTTGGAGCAAATGAAAATGGAATGATCAATCAATACAAAAGTTGGATGTAAGGATTAAAGATTTTTTTGTCAGCATCCGTAGCCTAGTTGGTAGTCACCCTCACCCTGCCTACGAAGCTTGAGGTTCCGGGTTCGAATCCCGGCGAGGGCATTATTTGTGTATTTATTTATCGCAAATATTTGTTTCTTGGTCATGGCTGTTTATGTATTTAAGTATCTATATGAATCTATGTATTATACATGTATATATATCGTCGCTTGTCACTCACAACACAAGCCTTGAGCTTACCGTGCATGGGACTAGGTCGATTTGTGTAAGATGTCCCAAGATATTTATTTATTTTATTTATTTAACTTGCCGTGTAATGACGGCAGTAAGAATACATTTGTAACCACCCCAACTCTTCCTGCAGGTGTCTTAAGAGTCGACTAAGGGGTTAAAGTGTCATTGACCATTTTACAAGATTGATGATGGGCAGCAGCGTCATCATAGTGGACACATTACTGCGATCGCCCAGCGTGGCGATTATGGGCATTTACCTCCTAATGCATCTATACGCATAGTTAATAGGAGAGGCCTACGTCCAGCAGTGGACTAACATAGGCTGATGATGTGATGATTTATTTAATACGGGGCCCTCAAAGGCACCCGTTCAAATATGGCGCACCTTATCGCACTGTTCGCAGCGGTACTTGTACTTCTTGAGATGAACTAAATCATAGTGGTCCTTCATGTAGATCTTCTTGGTGAACACTTTGTCGCAGCCGGGACATGGGATCCTGAGATAAATAAAAAAAATCTCTCACAAATTAAATAAATATCTTGGGACATCTTACACAAATCGACCTAGTCTCACGGCAAGCTCAATTAAGGCTTTTGACGTGGGTACTAGGCGACGATATATACAGGGTGCTCGCGAGGAACCCGCATAATTTTAATGCTGAATTCCTGAGCATATTTAGAGTATTTAATGTTATATAAAATTTCCTGGATTCGGCTTGGTTCCAGAGATAACCTTTTTTCGGAAAAAGCTTTTTGACGAAACTCGTCATAAAACTTCTTTTTGATTACAATACTACCACAATGTGTTCTAATATTACCAAACCTTTTGCCTGACAATCAAAAAATAAGAATAGACTTGACGAAAAAACCTGTCCCTAAAGAACGTTTAAAAAATTAATTTTAACAAATTGTTGTTATGATAAAAAGTATTGGAAATGTTAAAAAGTATTCAAAGAGTCTAAAAATAAAGATTTTTTGTGACATTTGGTCTCATAATATTTTTTGTTTATTTTCATGTCTAGAATACATAGTTAAAATCTTGCGGTTTCCTCGCGAGCACCTTGTATAATAGATAGATACATATAGATACTTACATACATAGACAACCATGACCAAGGAACAAATATTTGTGATAAATATACACAAATAGTGCCCTCGTCGGGATTCGAACCCGGAACCTCCAGCTTCGTAGGCAGGGTCACTACCAACTAGGCTACGGAGGCTGACAAAAAAATACAAATAACGTTTATTTGGTAGTATCTTTTGGCCTTTTTAGTTTCATAGACAGGGAACGCTTGTGCCGGTGACGTCATTATGACGTTTAGTCCGATATAGGTTGTTCTTTTGATAACATTGCAATACCTCAATTCTTAATAATGAAATATTGAGAATTTGTCAGCCTCTGTAGCCTAGTTGGTAGTGACCCTGCCTACGAAGCTGGAGGTCCCGGGTTCGAATCCCGGCGAGGGCATTCTTTGTGTATTTATTTATCACAAATGTTTGTTCCTTGGTCATGGCTGTGTATTTATCTAAGTATCTATATGTATCTATCTATTATATATATCGTCGCCTGGTACCCACATCACAAGCCTTAAGTGAGCTTACCGTGGGATTAGGTTGTTTTGTGTAAGATGTCCCAAGATATTTATTTATTATTATTTATTTTTTTATTTGCAATATCTTAGTATATTGCAAATCATGCTGTCATTTTTCCTCCTTCTCGTTCTATATGCTTTTTTGTTTTCAAATGTTTCTCTACGAGTATATTATTTGCTTTTCCTGTTAAATATTGATCACAGCACGAGCAGTACATTTTTTCATTTTGTAAAATCAGAAAAGGAAATTTCTGTAATACGGTTCCATAGTGAAACAATAATATTTCGGTTATATTTTACCAATGAAAAATAATTAAACAGAAATTGGTTGTCAGTTCCCACAATCTTGGTTTTAACATGACAAAGACAGTTACGTGGAAAAACTCTTAACTCAAGTATTAATATCAGTAAACTAAAGTGGCTAATAAGTTGATACCTATTTGAGTAAGTGTATATAATTTAGATCATGTCTGTCATCGGGACCAAAGTTGCGGTCCATGCTCGTAGACATATACGACTGAAAGGAAAAACCATACCGCCGGTCGCACTATACACGCAGCTAGTGTGACACCTGCCTGCATTGTACGTATACTACTAACCGCAGTTTCGCCCTTGGTCTGTGTCGCGCTATTGCTGAGATGCCAGCGGTAGCGATACACGTCCGCGTACCGCCGGTCGCACTATACACGCAGCTAGTGTGACACCTGCCTGCATTGTACGTATACTACTAACCGCAGTTTCGCCCTTGGTCTGTGTCGCGGACTATTGCTGAGATGGCAGCGGTAGCGATACACGTCCGCGTACCGCCGGTCGCACTATACACGCAGCTAGTGTGACACCTGCCTGCATTGTACGTATACTACTAACCGCAGTTTCGCCCTTGGTCTGTGTCGCGCTATTGCTGAGATGCCAACGGTAGCGTTACACGTCCGCGTACCGCCGGTCGCACTATACACGCAGCTAGTGTGACACCTGCCTACATTGTACGTATACTACTAACCGCAGTTTCGCCCTTGGTCTGTGTCGCGCACTATTGCTCAGATGCCAGCGGTAGCGATACACGTCCGCGTACCGCCGGTCGCACTATACACGCAGCTAGTGTGACACCTGCCTACATTGTACGTATACTACTAACCGCAGTTTCGCCCTTGGTCTGTGTCGCGCACTATTGCTAAGATGCCAACGGTAGCGGTACACGTCCGCGTACCGCCGGTCGCACTATACACGCAGCTAGTGTGACACCTGCCTGCATTGTACGTATACTACTAACCGCAGTTTCGCCCTTGGTCTGTGTCGCGCACTATTGCTAAGATGCCAGCGGTAGCGGTACACGTCCGCGTACCGCCGGTCGCACTATACACGCAGCTAGTGTGACACCTGCCTGCATTGTACGTATACTACTAACCGCAGTTTCGCCCTTGGTCTGTGTCGCGCACTATTGCTAAGATGCCAACGGTAGCGATACACGTCCGCGTACCGCCGGTCGCACTATACACGCAGCTAGTGTGACACCTGCCTGCATTGTACGTATACTACTAACCGCAGTTTCGCCCTTGGTCTGTGTCGCGCACTATTGCTAAGATGCCAACGGTAGCGATACACGTCCGCGTACCGCCGGTCGCACTATACACGCAGCTAGTGTGACACCTGCCTGCATTGTACGTATACTACTAACCGCAGTTTCGCCCTTGGTCTGTGTCGCTCGCTATTGCTAAGATGCCAGCGATAGCGGTACACGTCCGCGTACCGCCGGTCGCATTCCACGCAGTACGCGGTTTGCGATGACTTCGTGTGACACACCTGATCAAAATCAAATCAAAATTGTTTATTTGTAAGAATACAGTATACAGAGTGTTTTTTAAGTGGGGCAGTATGGGGAAATCGGAAACTATAGAAGATACAAGGAAGCTGTCTTAAGAGACATTAGGTATTTTTTTGGCATTTTCAAAATTTTGGTCAAGTGCAAGTTGTAACAAAAATTAATAATATTGATAAAAAAAAAATTGACACCGATCGACGTGATTTCATGCGTAGACAATTTTATTTTGAATTGAATTTGAATTTGATAAAAAAAATCTGAACAGCAGAAGTATGGGGAAATCGGAAACTATAGAAGATACAAGGAAGGTGCCACCTGCAGGTGTCACTGTCAACAAAAGAAAAAAAAACTTTAAATTTGGAATGACCATTGAGTATCTATTCGTATTTTGTATTTCGTTAGATATTTTAATTATTTTTTTATTTATGAGCTCGCGACATGTAACTTATGAAAATCCTTTTGAACTTAAATAAAACGTTCCAAATTCAAAGCCAAGACAGCTTCCTTGTATCGCCTATAGTTTCCGATTTCCCCATACTGTCCCACTTAAAAAAACACTCTGTATAATAGCTGTTATCATTTTAAAGTGCACAGTGTACTCTACTCACAATAGAGCATGCAAATATTAAAAGTACTTATATTAAAATGTCATGCAAGCCTTTATTCTAAATAATACTCAATAGTTACTATTCAAGGCGTTCAAACTTCAAGTATTACGTAACGCAATTTTTGAAGATTTTTCCTTCCCCCTTGTAACCGTAACGTTCTTCTTTACCCCCCCCCCCCTCTCAAAGCGTTACGTAACACTCAAATGACCATTTTTACCCTAAAGTCGTAAAAAGTTATTTTATAGTTTTTATCCTTGGTATAGTTTTAATTGCATTTGCGGTAATCGGATTCCCCGTGAAACGTAACTGAAAAGGGTTGCCAATTTGGGAGTTTTGATACCCTAGTTTTTTTACTTAAAAAAAAAACAATGTTACTTAATGTGTTGTAAGGAAGACCCCCACCCGCCCCTGTAACGCATCCTAACGTTTTACGAGAACCCCCCTCCCCCCAAAATTGCGTTACGTAATACTTGAACGCCCCCAGTAGGATAGTGCAAATGATGTACCTAAGTACCAATTAACAACTCGAGCGAGCTCATCGCTGACAAACTGCTCCGCAGTTTGGCGAATCATTTGTATTGTGGTACACTTTGTTGCGATCTCTTACGAGAATTGCATATAGGTCACCTTGGAGTGGTGAAAATGAAAAGTTTGGCCCGAAGTTATGTTTGGTGGCCCGGTATCGATGCAGCAATCGAGAAAACGTGTCGTGAATGCAATACGTGCTCCTTAGAAGCACCGGCACCTGCCAGATCCATACCACAACCTTGGCCATACCTCGAAGAAGTTTGGAGTAGGTTACATATGGACTTTTTAGGACCTCTAAATGGCATGACATTTTTGGTTGTCGTTGACTCATCGTCCAAATGGATCGAGGTCAAACAGATGCCAAGGACGACGGCAGAAGACCTTATCAAAGTTTTAAGAGAAATGTTTGCTCGTTTTGGGTTGCCGAAAATTATGGTGTCGGACAATGGACCACCGTTCACGAGCAGAGAATTGGCCCAGTTCATGAAGTTAAATGGGATAGTGCAAATATATTCTCCCGTGTACCACCCATCTTCCAACGGAGCCGCCGAGAACGCGGTGAAACAGATAAAAAAGGCAATCTTAAAAGCTTTACGAGATAAGCGAGACATCGACGCGGCACTTCAGTCCTATCTGCTAGCTTACAGGAACTCGATTCACAGTAGTACGGGCGAGTCACCCGCGCGATTGCTGCAGCGAAGAAGTCTGCGCGCGCGGTTAGACCTGCTGCGCACCGACGCCGGCGCCGCGGCGCACGAGTGCGTGCGCGCCGCCCAGGGCCGCCAGCTGGTAAACGCCGGAGGCGTCGAGAGGTCATGCGGCGTAGGTGATAAGGTCTGGGCAAGGAACTTTAGCAAAGGGGAGAAATGGGTTAGCGGTACGATCACAGATCAATTAGGTTCACGTAATTACTTGGTGCAACGGGAGGACGGTCAAATTATTAAGAGGCACATAGACCAATTACGTAATAACTCCCGCCTTGCGTTAGCGGCGTGGCCGGCGACGGACGACGGCGATGTGGTGGCGGGCGCGCGACCGGAGCAGGCCCCTGTACCGCCCGACCCGATACCGAAACGGGTACCAGTTCCCGTAGAAAGATATGGTGATCCCGTTTTATATTAAAAGGAAAACCATTAATTAACAGAATAGTTTAATTGTTGTTTTTATATACCCTGTACCTACTCGTTATGTAATCGTAACTTTATATTCAGCTGGTATGTTACGCTATTTAAATAGTTTAGTAATAGAAAGACCATAATTTTCACTGTATCATCACTTGCCAAAATATTACTGGTACTTTACAATGTTGCTTATAAATATAGTATCAATTTAGTGGTAGGGTGTGATATATGTACCTATACAAATATGTATTACAGCTGATCACTCGGTCAACGAACTCGCGGGTAGGTTAAGATTTCATTAAATATTTTTATGTCATAATTAGGTGGTAGTTTTAAAACTTGTCTTCGAATACATTGTGAATGCGAACGGACGTGCATTTGCCTTTTAATTAAGTTATCCCGCTATTCCTGTGTTCCCGTATACTTCATTTGGCGACGAGTTCGGACTTAAAGCGTGTAACAGTAAAAAAATATTGTGTGCGATGTCGATTGGGAAGTTACAACCGTTTGACCCGAACACGGACGATTGGGCGTTGTACGTGGATAGACTAGAACAGTATTTCATTGTTAATCAAGTGACCGATGCGTTAAAAGTGCCTACGTTAATTACGGTGATGGGCAGTGCGAGTTACGAACTGCTAGTGACTTTGTGTACGCCAGACAAGCCATCCACAAAGAAATTTGAAGTGTTAAAAGAACTGATGACTAATCACTTACAACCTAAGCGTAGCATAATGGCGGAACGTTACAAGTTTCGCCAGCGGATCCAAAAAAACGGCGAGTCATTAGCTGTGTATGTAGCGGACTTAAAAAAATTGACGAAATACTGTGATTTCAAGACAGAGCTAGAAAACAATATTCGGGATCAATTCGTGTGTGGCATAGCGGATGACACGATTCGGCAGCGGTTATTCGTAGAAGAAGGGTTGACGTTCGGCAAGGCTTGGAAGCTCGCTGTGGCCATGGAATCGGCAGAGAAGGACGCCGCGGCGGTCGATGGCAGGACACGCGGGGCTAACAAAGAAACCGCGGAGGTGTTATTTTCATCGGCGAGTGGAAGCGGTTCGCAGGGTACCTCTACAGTCTGGAGGGCTAATGAGGCGAGCGGGACGACCGGGCGGAAGGGAACGTCTAAACCGTGGGGAGGTCGCGCGCAGGCGGCGGCCAGGCCGGGAGCGCTGGGGGCGCCGCGCGGCGGGCAGCAGGGCCAGTGTCGTGCTTGTGGCGGCAATCATAACGCAATGACGTGCAAGTTCCGGATGTATTCCTGTCGCGTATGCATGCAACAGGGACATTTGAAGAAGATGTGTCCCCGTATGCAAGGCGGGGCGAGATTGCATGCGTTGGATGCAAATGAGGAAGATGAGGTGTTGAGCGAGGTACCGTTTAATACATTATCCGTAGGCAGTTTAAGTTGCTACAAACCTATAATGATTGAGTTAAGCATTAATGAGAAAAGTTTACCGATGGAAGTGGACACTGGTAGTGCCGTTTCCTGTGTTAATTTTGATTGTTATCAGAAGTTTTTTAAAAATGTACCTATGTTAACGACAAATTTAGCCTTAAATTATTATACGGGCGAAGCGATCCGTCCCTTGGGGAAAATAACGCCTTTGGTAAAATATAAGGATAAAAAAATGTATTGATTTCTAGGTATAAGGACGTGTTTGCGGACGGACTCGGGCGGTACACGGGCGGCACGGTGGCGCTGCGCGTGCGCGCGGGCGCCGCGCCCGTGTACATGCGGGCGCGGCCGCTAGCGTATGCGCTGCGCGCGCCGGTCGAGCGGGCGCTGGACCAGCTGGAGCGGGACGGCATCATAACGCCGGTCGAGACGTCGGACTGGGCCACGCCTATAGTGCCGGTAGTTAAACGGGAGGGAGGTATTCGCATTTGTGGCGATTATAAATTAACTTTAAACAAATGCCTAGAAATTGACCGTTTTCCCTTGCCGAGGGTCGAAGATCTGTTAGTCAAGTTGCACGGGGGAGAAACTTTTTCAAAAATAGATTTGTCGCAAGCTTACGCGCAGTTTGAGTTAGACGAGGCGTCCAAACCTTATACCGTGATCAACACGCATAAGGGTTTGTATAGGTACAATAGGCTCATCTATGGACTGTCATCCAGTCCAGGAATATTTCAAAGGAAACTGGAACAACTTTTGGCCGACTTACCCAGAGTAGGAGTCTTTCTAGATGATGTAATTATAACAGGAGAGAACAGGGAGGATCATTTACGCTCATTGCATCAAGTCTTGGGTCGCCTCGAGAAATATGGTTTAAAAGTAAAGAAGGAAAAATGCTCGTTCTTTGCAGAATCTGTAACTTATTTAGGGTTCGTGATTAACAAGCACGGGGTTCATACGTGCCCAGAGAAAATAAAAGTAATTAAAGACATGGCCATACCCGCCAATGTTACTGAGCTACGCTCATTTATAGGGATGGTTATGTACTACGGGAAATTCGTGAAAAATATAAGTATGACGTTAACTCCGTTGTACAAATTATTGCGGAAAGGCGTTCCATTTATTTGGACTACTGAATGTACGGAAACATTTGAGGCCGTAAAGCAATGTTTGATTTCCAGTTCGGTGCTGGCACATTATGATCCTCAGCTGCCGTTATGTCTGACCACGGATGCGAGCGCTAGCGGCGTGGGCGCCGTGATCTCCCACCAGATGCCAGACGGAACGGAGAGACCGGTAGCGTATGCATCTCGAGTGCTTAACACCGCAGAGGTAAATTATTCCCAGATACAACGAGAAGCTTTAGGAATTATTTTTGGCATAAAAAAATTTCATCAGTATCTTTACGGTAGGAAATTTTTATTAAGGACGGACCATAAACCGTTGGTTGCCATATTTGGAGAAAAGGGCGGCATTCCTTCCATGGCAGCGAGCAGACTACAAAGATGGGCGGTCATCTTATCAGGTTATCAATATGACATAGAATATGTACCGTCAGAGAAAAATGGAGCGGATGCATTGTCAAGATTGCCGTGGGCAGAGAGGCAACTGACAAGGCGGAGGTGACGTATGTGCAATTTGTACAGGATTTCTTACCTATCACGAGCGACCAAGTCAAGGACAGTCTCAAATTAGATGAACTACTGAGAAAAGTGGTTATATATTTGCAGTCAGGGTGGCCAGCGAAGTGTGATAGTTCCGAATTGCAACCATATTGGATAAGAAGACAGGAACTATATTTAGAGGCTGGATGCATTATGTGGGGTTATAGAATGGTGATACCTACAGCACTAACGGGCGATCTCTTACGAGAATTGCATATAGGTCACCTTGGAGTGGTGAAAATGAAAAGTTTGGCCCGAAGTTATGTTTGGTGGCCCGGTATCGATGCAGCAATCGAGAAAACGTGTCGTGAATGCAATACGTGCTCCTTAGAAGCACCGGCACCTGCCAGATCCATACCACAACCTTGGCCATACCTCGAAGAAGTTTGGAGTAGGTTACATATGGACTTTTTAGGACCTCTAAATGGCATGACATTTTTGGTTGTCGTTGACTCATCGTCCAAATGGATCGAGGTCAAACAGATGCCAAGGACGACGGCAGAAGACCTTATCAAAGTTTTAAGAGAAATGTTTGCTCGTTTTGGGTTGCCGAAAATTATGGTGTCGGACAATGGACCACCGTTCACGAGCAGAGAATTGGCCCAGTTCATGAAGTTAAATGGGATAGTGCAAATATATTCTCCCGTGTACCACCCATCTTCCAACGGAGCCGCCGAGAACGCGGTGAAACAGATAAAAAAGGCAATCTTAAAAGCTTTACGAGATAAGCGAGACATCGACGCGGCACTTCAGTCCTATCTGCTAGCTTACAGGAACTCGATTCACAGTAGTACGGGCGAGTCACCCGCGCGATTGCTGCAGCGAAGAAGTCTGCGCGCGCGGTTAGACCTGCTGCGCACCGACGCCGGCGCCGCGGCGCACGAGTGCGTGCGCGCCGCCCAGGGCCGCCAGCTGGTAAACGCCGGAGGCGTCGAGAGGTCATGCGGCGTAGGTGATAAGGTCTGGGCAAGGAACTTTAGCAAAGGGGAGAAATGGGTTAGCGGTACGATCACAGATCAATTAGGTTCACGTAATTACTTGGTGCAACGGGAGGACGGTCAAATTATTAAGAGGCACATAGACCAATTACGTAATAACTCCCGCCTTGCGTTAGCGGCGTGGCCGGCGACGGACGACGGCGATGTGGTGGCGGGCGCGCGACCGGAGCAGGCCCCTGTACCGCCCGACCCGATACCGAAACGGGTACCAGTTCCCGTAGAAAGATATGGTGATCCCGTTTTATATTAAAAGGAAAACCATTAATTAACAGAATAGTTTAATTGTTGTTTTTATATACCCTGTACCTACTCGTTATGTAATCGTAACTTTATATTCAGCTGGTATGTTACGCTATTTAAATAGTTTAGTAATAGAAAGACCATAATTTTCACTGTATCATCACTTGCCAAAATATTACTGGTACTTTACAATGTTGCTTATAAATATAGTATCAATTTAGTGGTAGGGTGTGATATATGTACCTATACAAATATGTATTACAGCTGATCACTCGGTCAACGAACTCGCGGGTAGGTTAAGATTTCATTAAATATTTTTATGTCATAATTAGGTGGTAGTTTTAAAACTTGTCTTCGAATACATTGTGAATGCGAACGGACGTGCATTTGCCTTTTAATTAAGTTATCCCGCTATTCCTGTGTTCCCGTATACTTCAACTTTGTTGTTTAATGTTATAAAAAATAAAAATAAAACCCCGCTTCGGCCAGGACAGCACTATTACAAAAAATCCTACACAAACCTTATTATGTAGCCATAATCCGTTATATCGTGAAAATCTTCGGTCACAGAGCGTGCATTCAAATGGTGAGTGCTGTTTCCTGCAGATACAATCATTTTATAGATTTAAAGCCTGTTTCAGCGAGCCTGTATAATATACAGGGTGGATTCAAATCGGTCAGTATGGGAAAGTTAGTTATGTTTTGGCCACCCTGTATAAGGTGGCCAAAACACAAGTGAATTTCCGTTGCCAGTGAGATTTTAGGAAGTACAGTGTGTTAGCATGATACATCCTTTTACCTTTAGTACTGTTTGGTACTTAGCCAAAGTTTCGTAACAAGCTTCGAAATGGGAATAAAATCCCAATAGGTAACTGGCTTTAAATCGGGACTTATAATAATAAATAAATAAACGACACACCTATCTCATAAATAAATATCTTGATAAATAAATAATAAAAACGTAATAATAAAAATTGTTTAAAAACGAATAAATAAATTTACCCATTTGTGGAAACTCATTGAATTTTCTGAAAAAATCCGGAAAAAACGTGCTGTTTGTAAAGAAACTGAATTCAATCAAGACATTTTCAACGTTACACATGCTGAGACGTAAACATACCTAATATGGTCCTTGATGCAATATCGCATCTTGAAACTGACGCCGCAAAGGTCGCAGACGAACCTTTCGTGGCAATCTTTGTAGTGCTGGTAGAATTCGCGACGAGACCTAACGGACAAAGTTATCCTTTCAGTAATGTTTCAGTACAACATTAGGGTGAATATCTGAGCGTTTCAACCGCCTAATTTGGTGGCATAATTTTTGCCGAAGTTTCTATTCGTTACAATGTGCTACTTTGTCATTTGAAGGAGGCATGGTACCTTATACAAATGACGAAGTATAACATTGAGACGTTTAGAGACTTCGGCAAAAACGATGCCACCAAAATTAGGCGGTTGAAACGCTCAGATATTCAACGATTGTCAGTCCCAGAGTAGCACAATGTGGGCTATGCTCGGAGTTTCTCTGCGTGATCGAATCAGAAATGAGGAGATCCGTAGGCGAACTAAAGTTACTGACATATAGCCCTCCGGATTAGCAAGCTGAAGTGGCAATGGGCAGACCACATTGCACGCATTACGAGGGTTGAGTGGTCAAACCCGATAAGTCGAGATATTTTTTCATTGAAATAACAACTTCACGTCAATGTCATATGGTTTACCTCTACCTGTTTAGCAATCTACCCATAGAACAAAGCCAAAAGATTAAAAGTACCAGCCTTCAGTTGTCAGCCTCCGAAGCCTAGTTGGTAGTGACCCTGCCTACGAAGTTGGAGGTTCCGGTTCGGATCCCGGCGAGGGCATTATTTGTGTATTTATTTCTCACAAATATTTGTCCCTTGGTCATGGCTGTCTATGTATTTAAGTATCTATATGTATCAATCTATTATACACCGTGTTTTTATTGATTTCCGTTAAATTAAAGGGAAGCTTATTTAGGTCAAAAATAATCAATTTGTCTAAGAAATAAATAAATAAATAAATAAATATTTTTGGGACATCTTACACAAATCAACCTAGTCCCACGGTAAGCTCAATTAAGGCTTGTGATGTGGGTACCAGGCGACGATATATATAATAGATAGATACGTATAGATACTTAGATACATACACAGCCACGACCAAGGAACAAACATTTGTGATAAATAAATACACAAAGAATGCCCTCGCCGGGATTCGAACCCGGAACCTCCAGCTTCGTAGGCAGGGCCACTACCAACTAGGCTACAGAGGCTGACAAAGTAAGAGTTTCTTAAGTTATTTGTTATTGAGTTATTAAGAAAATAAGTTTAATGACTGAACAAGTGTATTGCAACCTTTATTACATCCTAACGTTACTTATTTTGACATGTGCCGTCAGTCACCTGAGATCTTATTCTAGATTATATAAGAAACAGAAAAAAAAATTTTGTACGAAATTATTAAAAGCCGATATACCAGGCAACTTCTATTAATGTCCCAAGTAACCTGTCCAATTTAACGAAAATCTAAAAAAACACCCTGTATATATCGTCACCTGGTACCCACACCACAAGCCTTAATTGAGCTTACCGTGGGACTAGGTCGATTTGTGTAAGATTATCGATTTATTTACATACCCAAATTTCAATTCGCACTTCACACACTGCAGAACGACCTTATGCGCGCGCGCATGATCGCGCCGGTGCGTTCTGTGGCGGCTCGAAAACGCGCACAGCGTACATTCATACGTATAGTAGTGCTTAGATATATGTGCCTTTAGTTTACTCCTGTTTGGAGCTCGCGTGTTACATATGTCGCAGGTGTATGGGCCATTTTTCTGGAAAATAAACCAATGCAGTAACGTAATTAGGAATTGATTTCATCGCCGAGCCAGTATTTAGGTTAAACTACTTCCATATCACAATTAACATAATTATTGTATATTCAGAAGCGGTAATGTAATGACCTATATTAAGAAACCGGTGTCTGTGGCTGTATCATAATATTCATAATGTTAACATTAACCCTCGGTGACTGACGTTACGTCTATCAGACACCCGTATTTTGCAATGCCGCCATTACGATGTTGATAACAAGATTCAATAATTTCACGTCACGTGACCACGTCAGTGGCAGAGGGTTAAAGTACAGTGCATCATAATATTAAAATTAAAGTATCGGTGTTAGTACATTAATGTTAACATTATAAAGTCAACTTCTTTATGTTTTTTTTTTCAATACATATTTATTGTAGGATATTCTTACACAAATTGAGTAATTTCAACTGATTTGAATTGTTATATTTAGAGGTATTGTACTTAGTGGATATCAATGTAAATAAAGGTAAACTTATGAATAAGGATGTAGATAAAATATTTTCTTCGTATTTATTTATTTATGTACTTTTTGTATTTGCATGTAGATAAAGTTATGTATGTGACTGTACATAATTAGGCATTAAACATGAGTGTGGTTTTATGAAACGAGCCGTAGGGGAGTTTCATAATAAGATCACACGAGTATTTTGCCCTCTTATTATGCGCCAGCCACATAAATAACTATTATTTAATTTCTAGTCTCTGCCGGATGTGGTTGTGTTATAATGTTGCAGGTGTATGGGCCATTCTTCTAGAAGTAGAAAACTCAGTAATAATAATAATCAGTAACATAATTAGGCATTGATCTCATTGCATGGCCCGTATTGAGTTTTATTTAATTTCCTTTTAGTCTATATCGGTCCTATTGGTTGCGTTACATATGTCGCAGGTGTATGGGCGATTTTTTTACCAATAGAAAATCCAGTAACAAGCAGTAACAACATTATTAGACATTAAAGTTCTCATCGCATGGCCGGTATTTACTTTTATTTAATTAAATTCGCCGTGAGGTGACGGCAGTAAGAATACATTTGTCACCACCCCAATTCCTCCTGCGGGTATCATAAGAGTCGACTAAGGGATTGAAGTGTCACTGACCATTATTTGATACGCATAGTTAACAGGAGAAGCCTACGTCCAGCAGTGGACTATCATAGGCTGATGAGATGATGATGAATTAAATTCTGGTATGAATCGGATCTAAGTGGTTCGAAAAAGTTACCCCCTTAAATAAATGTCTCCTAACTTAGCCGCTAAGTATTGTTTGTCCCTTTAGCTCTTATAGACATATTAATAAGACCGAAAGGGACAAACAATACTTAGCAATTTGCTAAGTTAGGAGACGTTTATTAAATCCAGGTCCAGGTCCCGGATGCTGACATATTCACAGATAGGCTTGGTAAATATATCAAAGTTGCGACGATGACTCTAGACTGTGGCCAGCTTAATTAGTTTTAAATTTGTTAATTTTATTGTTACTTTTTTACATATTTTATTGAGTAGTTTTTTTTTGTAATTTTATTTGGTTTGTTACTTTAGTTTTAATGAATGCAAATTTGTTACTACATATAAAGGTATACATATTACTTTACCGTGTAAGCGCATTGGATGTAACTGTAAGCTTATATGAGTGAATAAATAAATTGAAATTGAAATTGAATAAAGAGGGGGTAAAGGTAAATCTACAGGGTGAAATTTAAATCGTGAATCATAATGTTTTTCTAACTCTATGAATAACTAACAATTGGATGCCCCACAAGTTACTTAGAAATAGTTAAACTTTTTTATTATTTTTGATGGCTTTTTTAATTTTTAAGGTGATTCTAAGAAATCATAATTTTTTAACGAAATGACAAAATTGGCGTTATTAATTACTTCAAATTGAAGAGGTAAGTAATTTAAATTATTCAATTAATTTGTTGTTAATAATCCATTTTGATATTATCAAAAAATACAAAAACACAAGCCCCAAAACATAAAAAATAAATAACATGTCCATTTTTTAGTAACTTGTGGGGCATTTAATTGTTACTTGTTTTTGTTTATAGAGCTAGAATAACATATTACGATTCACGAGTTAAATTTCATCCTGTATAATACAGATTCTGTAAACAAAAAAAAAAATGTTTTACTCACTTCATTATGTTGTTTTTCTATATGCTTAGCCAGACTATTTTCATCTTTAAACCCAAGCACACAACTTCCACATTTGTATTTGCATGATACGTAAAATTCACAAATCCTTTCCTTTTCTATACAACTATAAAGTTCTTCAGAACTTATTTGAACTTTCCTGAATATTTTATAATTCTTTATTATTTGAAACTTAGGCTTTTTATTCAATGACGCCTTTTTTAACGCCCATTTATTACTTTTTACTTTAATTTTCTTATCTGTGTCTTCAATTTTTACCTCTGTATTGTCTGTGGTCTCTATAAAATCGGAAACATGGCCGGTTTCGTTCTCTATGTCATCAGTTTCAGATTTTGTGTCTGTGTGTGTTGGTTTGTTTGTTTCTGTTATGTAGACAGTGTTTAGACTTGTCTCAGTAAATGTGATCGTTGTTAGATTTGACAATGTTTCATATGCCTGAAAATAATGAAACATATTAAGTTTTTTTGTGGAGAAAATTATTTTTTTAGTACAGATGGTGTACTTTTTAGGCCCTAGTGCGAGAAGAGGGTCATTTTACGTCAGCTCCAAAACTTCGGAGGGCCATCTGTACTAAAAAAGCAAAAACGAAATTCATAACTTGTGTTGATTTAAAACACTCCCTATAGGTCGTGGTTTAAAACTTCGCCACTCGTTCCGAACTTCGTGTCTTTCGCACTTGTGTCGCAATGTACTATATTTTGAACAGAATGATTTGTGTAAGACGTCATAAGATATTTATTTACAGTGAAACCCCGTTAATACGATTTTGTAGGGACCAGACAAAAAACGCGTCTTAAGCGGGAAAGCGTATTATGCGGAAAGAAGACATTGCATTGTTTTTGTTAAATTTTTACTTTTGCAGTGAAATGTTAGATATGAGATATTTTTCTTATACGTATATGAATATACTTAAACTAATTCGGGTGCACAGATAAAGAATATAAATAAATTAAACAAATTGTACTAAGGTTGCACATGCAGGTGTATGCAAAGGAATTATGAACTTTACCTGTCGCTTGGCTAGTGCAACAAAGTTACCTACAAAGGAGGAGAGATCGGCAGAATTATTTTATCCTGTCTAATTTTCAATCGGTATGGTAACATTATAACCTTCCTGCTTACATCTATAGGTAAATAATGCCATACGTCAATGTAATTTGGGTTACAAATAGCGTATTAAATGGGATGATGAATTGTATTAACCGTACAAAAATGTAGGAAAATATGACTAAGCTTGCAGGGACCGGCATAAAATGGCGTATTATGCGGGAAATCGTATTAAACGTGATCGTATTAAGCGGGTTTTACTGTATTATTTATTTATTCTCGTGGAATGCTCCAACAGGTGAAACAAACCTGGCCCATTTCCAGCAGTTCTGTGGCTCTCAGCACTTGGTTTTGGAAGGCAGCTATCTTGGACAATGATCTTTGACACTCCCAGCAGATGTATACTGATTTCATATTGAAGTTCAGCTGAAAAAAAGTTATTCTTTGCTAGATAATAATAAACATATGGCCAATATCCTAATCCGAATCTCAGTTAACATATATTTTTAACATGTAAATTATTAACTAGAGCTGTTTCCCACCAAAATGTCAGCGTTTGCACTGAAATACGTACTTAAATTTACTTGCCAAACTGCAGAAGCAGTTTGTTGGCAAGACAGCGCTCATTTTTTTACAATTTTAAACTGTCTTGTATATGTCAGGACATCCTTCCAATAACAGTACATTACATCAGAGGCCGGGAAAATGAGGATTTACAGCCAAGTTGGTAAATACGGCCGAGCGAGCGTGCGAGTATTAAATACACAAATACCTAAATATACTTTTCTCAGACATACAAAGAAATACAAAAAAAAAAAATGTAAATGTCATAATTAAAAAATAGTTACTTTGCAGGTAACTTAAAAAATAGTTTAAAATAGTTACTTTGCAGGTAACTTAAAAAAATAGTTACTTTGCACTGAAAAGTGTTATGAAATTCCATTTCCATCCCAGTGAGTTACTGCACCCTAAAAGCGATACTTTCGAGTCTATTGATCACTAATCATGTTAGAAGAGAGCTGGATAATTTCAACCAGCAAACTAGTTAGGTATGCAACTTTTATTGTCTTGGCGGCTAAAATCACAATGTTTCCACTGAGGGTTTATGTTGGAATTCCAAGCTTTTCAATGCATCAGTCTTTAGTAAAGGTCACAAACTAATGTAATTTCAACCTCTAATTTGTAATAGTACTCAAAAGTCAATGGAATGTCAATGGGAACGCACATAGAAATTCATAGAATAACAACAAGAAATATTTGATCCAATTAAACTTAAGTTTTTTTTTTCTTACAACACAAACAACGTCCAGGTGTTAAGAAGTAACTATCATTATACAGTCTGAATACTCGTGATAACTCTGTACATGATATAATGCATGCTTAGCCAAAATACAGCTCTAAGTAAGTCAAATTGGAAATTTTATGACAATGGGATACTTACCCAGTATCCCGTCTGTGGTGATATTTTGCGAAATATATCCATATTGTTTCCCAACGGTGTAAGTTTACGACCAAAACTTAAGCATGTGGGGCATTGCAACTTATCTTTATCTACTATAAATTCGTACTTTATGTCTTCAGAATGCATCTTTTTACTGTCGATTCACCTTTCATACATACGCAATTAGTATATTGTATCTGTCTTTACGTTACGCTACATTATACAAAGGTAAGACGTAAAATAAATATACTTTTCTGTAAAATGAAAGTAAAGAAATCTGGAATTATTGCAACTTTGTATTGTTGTTTTTTTTCGGTAGGCGATAGATAAGATAGATAATGCAATGTACGTCCCGTGAAGGAACGTCCCAATAATGCACGACCCGACAATAGGCGTCCATCATGTACACGGATTATTGGGGCGTTTTTTCGCGGGACGATCATTATCGAAATGGATGTAGGATTAATATGGATCGGACAACGTAATAATAATAGCAAGAACGAAAGGGATGGCCTCATGACTCTCTTAACTAGTGGAAGTGAAAAGGAACGATTATCGTCCGTCCTTATCACTGTGCCACTATTTTTTGTGTGGCACTTTGCATTACGTGCCAAGCAAATGCGTTGAATACGTCAGGTGGGAGTGAAATTAAATGTTTTCATTGTGAAAGTGGACACAAACAACTTATCCCAAGGCTTATTTTGAACAATTTCATAATATGTGTTTATCTTTTATATAGATATGGTGCGATTGGTGCGATGTGATGTGAAGTACTAGGCTGTAAAAGTAGAAACGAGCGAAAAATCGTTTTAAATCGACACGAGTTACGAATTTCGTTTTTGCACGTGTCTCGTACGTTTTTAGTGCAGATGGCCCTCTGAAGTTTTGGACCTGACGTAAAATGGCACACTTCTCGCACTAGAGCCTAAAAAAACCGGCCAAGTGCGAGTCGGACTCGCGCGCGAAGGGTTCCGTACCATTATCAATTTATTATTAAAAAAATACAGTTAAATCAACCTACCTCAAAAACTATAGGAGATAATTTAATCAAACCAAATATCGTTGATAGAGTTTATTAATGTGCATAATATATATTATTATTATTATTAGGAGCCTGTACTGTCCCACTGCTGAGCAAAGGCCTCCCCCCATTTTTTCCACTTTTCACGGTTTTGTGCAGTGTCTGACCATCCCTTCAGAAACGAGTCAAGCTCATCTCGCCATCGCCGACGGGGTCTTCCGGCTCTCCGTCTCGAGATGTTGGGCTGCCACTCTGTGGTAATCTTGGCCCACAGGTCACTTGGCATGCGGGAGACGTGTCCAGCCCAGTCCCACTTTAACGTCGCCGCCTTCCGAGATACATCAGCAATTTTTGTTCTGGAGCGCAGTGTTGTGTTTCGGATACGATCTGTTAACTTTACGCCTAATATACTGCGCTCCATTGCTCACTGACAAACCCCGAGTTTGGTCTTTTGAGAAGCTGTCAATGACCAAGTCTGTGCACCGTAGGTGAGTACTGGAAGTATGCACATGTCCATAAGTCTCCGCTTTAGTGATAGCGGGAGGTCACCCTTCATCAGATGTTTCATGGACCAATAGCTCCTCCAGGCGTTGTCAGCCATATAGCATAACATATATATTTTTTAGAATTTTCTATCGCGTAGTTTAAAAAATAGAGGGGGGGGGACACATTTTTCAGACTTTAAGAGCTGATATCTCGAAAACGATTTGCTTAAATAAAAATAAGATGTATAAACCTTCAAATCATTTTCAAAGACCTTTCTATTAATACCCCACACGCTTATATACAACTAAAAAAAATTTTCTATCCCTCAGTTACATGTATGGAGGGCCCCCACCCCAATGGTTTTTTTTATAATATAGTATCATAATCCTGTAGCGGTTCATACAACACATATCCTAACCAAATTTCATTACTCTAACATTTATAGTTTCCGAGTAAATCGGCTGTGACAGACGGACAGACGGACAGACGGACATGACGAATCTATAAGGGTTCCGTTTTTGCCATTTTGGCTACGGAACCCTAAAAAGGCACCATCTGTATTAAAAAAATGTTTTTCTCAAACATGCAATGAAATGTTGTCATTATGTTCGTCATAATAGGCTTTAAAGTATGACGTTGCAGGCGGATGACCTCGAGATAATAGTAAATAATTTTCATACGAATTTAACCTTTTAAACGCCATGAACCACTAAAGTGGCCGTGTGACCACGCCAGCAGCCACTAAAGTGGTCATCGAGTATGCTGTCACAGTAACTGTCTTGCTGGCAGATAAGGTTTATTTTCGTTATTCATTAGTAAAGATCCTGGCGTGTATGTCACAATTTGATGCGAGAGGGAAGGCGTTGAAAAGGTTAACGGCCTAGGCCAGTAAGTAATATTTTTTTAAAACATGGTGTCTGTTTTCATGAACAGACTAAACAGCTAAATTCTGTTTTTTTGATTGTCGTAATTTTTATTTCATTGCATATGTTTGAGAAAAGCACTATACATGCCTCGCCGTGAAATGGTCTTACCGGCTTCGTATCACTGTCCGGCCTCACTACGTTCGGCCATCCATACCTACTCAGCCCATAAGCCCATCTTTCCCGGCGTCTGCAGTAATGTACTATTAATGCAGATATGTTTCTTTTTAAAAATAAAGGAATAATGTCTCCTTTAAGTAAAATGAGCTAGCTTAAGGATTTAAAGTAGTTTTCCTCGAGTGCCTGTGTAGTATACCTTACCTCCTTCCTTTAGATGTAGAAAAGCATTTTAATTAGAACATCAATGTCATAATTTTTATATTGTCAAAACAACTTACAATATACGTATTTATGTGAGAAGCTGAATTTATTTTATTGGCGACGAGATGGACGCCGAACAATTTGCTCAATTTTTGAGCATCCAACAAAAACAACAGGAACAAATGTTACAATTACTAAGTATGGCTCTGACACACACGACAACACGGTCGGAACCGGGTTCCGTGCAGGCCGACGGCAGCGTGACGAGCGCTAACACCCCTGCCCAGGAAACGCGAAACGACAGGATTGCCATTTTTAAAGCATTCAACATGGAAAAATTTAACCCTGACACTTATAGGGTAAGTGACTACATAGATTATTTTGAAACAAAGTGCTCAATACATGCCATAGGATCTGATAGTAATCTAAAGAAAGATCTTCTACTAAACAGCGTAACACCTGACATTTTCAGAGAGATTAAAACGGCTCTCACCCCATGTTTCGAAACCAGCACCTACGCCGACATTCGTACAAAACTCTTGGATTTATATCGAATCAAGAGAACCAGATACCGCGCACTCACAGAGTTTTGGAGTTGCATTCGAGAAAATGATGAGACGATGGAACATTACGCAAACAGATTAAAAGCGCTGAGTCTAGACTGCGCTTACGACGACAAACTATTAGAACGCCAGCTACGGGACCGCTTTGCCACAGGCCTAAACCACGTTGAACTTGAAACGGATTTAAAACAGAAGTGGCCCAACCTGACGGAAGAAAGCAACGGACACACAACTGAAGTAACATTCGCTACGTTATTTTCAATCGCACAATCCCGTGAACAAGCAGAACGTGACACACTATCTTCGAACATTAAGAAAATCGAAAAGAAATTTAACCCTGATCGACAACAATCGACTAAATACAGAAGCCCTCGGAGAATTCGCTCCCACCAGTGCGTACGATGTGGCAAGAACGACAAACATAACATAGCAGACTGCCCGGCAAGGAAACATACTTGCGAGGAATGCAGCACAGAAGGACATTATGAAAGTTGCTGTATAAAAACTGGTCGAGCGTATTTAATGAAATACAGGCCCACCAAAGACAGACCTACACTTAGACACAATAACTTAAAACGTGTAACTAATGCTACAGGCAGCAGAACATCCTCCTACTCAAACGATTCTTCAGAGGACTGTAACACCGATGACGAACTGGTATGCAACGTCACACAGACACGTAACAGAGACTGTAAAAGAATAGACGTAATTATCAATGGCAAACCTTGCACTATGGATTGGGACCCGGGATCAGCATACTCAATCATAAGCACATCCTTCTGGCGACAAATCGGGTCTCCGACATTGACTACGGCACCTAAATTAACAGCATATGGTAATCATCAACTTAAGCCACTAGGAAACACTGACGTTACGGTAGAAGTCGACGAGAAACAGAAGATTGTCTCCGTTGTCGTTATGAAACACGCAGACCCGATGCTTTTTGGGCTACATTGGAGCGAAACCTTTGGAATGGAGTTCCCCAAACCTGTATACTCCATAAAACACATCACACCTACGACATTAGAACAAGTTATTGACAAATATAAACCGCTTTTCGACGGAAAACTTGGGAAGGTTGAGAACTACCTCGTTAATATCCACATAAAACCAGGAGCTGAACCCGTACATTTACCAGCTCGACCTATCAAGTTCGGAATGAAAAAAAATATAGAAAAAGAAATAACACGCCTCGTACATGAAAACATTATATACCAGGTAGATCCGAATATTACACCAGTTGAGTGGGCTACACCCACAGTGAACGTCGTCAAACAAAACGGAGATATTAGAATCTGCGGAGACTATAGAAGTACACTAAACCCTGTGTTAATCAAACATTTACACCCAGTTCCACTTTTCGACCAACTACGACAAAAATTAACACAAGGCAAGATATTTTCAAAAATAGACCTTAAGGACGCTTACCTACAGTTTGAAATTGCACCAGAATCTAAAAAGTATTTAACACTTTCGACACACCTAGGATATTTTCGATACAACAGAATGCCTTTTGGGATATCTACAGCGCCCTCCATTTTTCAACACTACTTAGACGAACTATTAAAGGATATTCCTAACACGGCTGTCTATTTCGACGACATTGCAATTGCTGGCGGAGACATGAAGGAACACCTGCGGACACTTGGGCTTATCTTTGAACGTCTGCTGAAAGCCGGTTTAAAAGTGAATTTAAAGAAGTGTTCATTTTTAAAGGAACAAATAGAATACCTTGGGCATACAATAGATAAAGACGGCATACGACCTACAAAGGAAAAAATTGAAGCAATCTCTAAAGTTGCGGTTCCAAATAACTCAAAAGAATTGAGATCATTTCTCGGACTCGTTAATTTCTATGAACGCTTCATACCACATTTACACGGACTATGTGCGGACTTACACGAACTAACGGGTAACAGGAAACCGTGGAAGTGGACAAAACATGAAACTCAGATTTTTGAAGCCACTAAACAATGCATTGCTGGATCAAAACCACTGACTGCATTTGATGAGGATCGACCAATTTTTCTCGCATGTGACGCCTCTGAGAAAGGCGTTGGGGCAGTATTATATCACAAAAATGGGAACACAGAGCATCCCATAGCATTTGCATCAAGAAAACTGCGAACAGCCGAGACGAAATATTCAGTAATTGATCGTGAAGCACTTGCAATTTTATTTGGAATAAAGAAATTCGACCAATATTTGCGCGGAACTAAATTTACCTTGTTTACTGATCACAAACCTTTGATACACATTTTAGGTGTCCGACGCAATCTGCCAAAAGTAGCAAATAACAGACTAGTCAGGTGGGCACTAATAATAGGCAGCTACAATTACGAAATATTATATAAAAAAGGTGAGAATAACATACTGGCCGACTGCTTCTCCAGATTGCCAAACTCTGAGACTCAGCCATCTGAAGTCGAGCGTGCAGTACATCGAATCGAGTCACGCATTTTAGAAACTAAAATGGCAGACTTCCACCTCTCCGAAGAGCTTCTAATGCAGATGACTAGCCAAGACCAAATTCTATCAGAAGTTTTAAAGTTCATTAAGACTGGCTGGAGGGAGCTGCAGTATACCAACGACATTAAACATTTTTTCAAAAAGCGCAATGAATTGTCAGTAGAGAAAAAAATTATATTGTGGCAAGGCAGGATGGTAATACCTGAAAAATTACGGTGCAAGATCCTTACTTATCTTCATAGAGGACACCCTGGAATATCGGCAATGAAAGCGCTTGCTCGTTTTTATGTTTGGTGGCCGTCCATTGATGAAGACATTGATCAATATGTTAAGAGATGTTGTAGATGTCAACAAAATAGACCTCATTGTCCAGAACTACCGGTTTATTCATGGTCCATCCCAGAGAAGGTATGGGAGAGGATCCATATTGATTTTGCCGGCCCCTTCGAAGGTACTTACTGGCTAGTTCTGAGTGATGCCTTGTCAAAATGGATCGAAATTAAGCCAATTCACAGTATTACGACGTCTAAATTATGCAATGAGTTAGATAATATATTCTGTACCTTCGGACTACCGGAAATTATTGTTTCTGATAATGGCCCTCAATTTACATCGCGAGAATTCAAACAGTACTGCAAAAATCAAGGAATTTTACATATACGCTCATCACCTTATCACCCAAGGACCAATGGCCTAGCGGAACGTCTAGTAAGAACATTTAAATCGAGATTTGCATCTGCAACTGAACCTCAACAACAGCGACTACGAGAATTTCTGTTTACGTACCGAATTACTCCACATAACACCACGGGCAAGTCTCCAGCAGAACTGATGTTTGGCCGCCAAATAAATACGTTGTTGTCCAATATCCGGCCAAGTAAGCGAAGAGAACTACAGTACAAACAAGTAAGGGCCAATATCGAAGACACGACGAACAAAGCAAATTACACCCCCGGCTCTCCTGTATACCACAGAACACGGCTTGAAAAAACCTGGCAACCGGGAGTAATATTCGAACAAAAGAATCGCTACTCGTATACTATTGCAACGCCGAATGGGAACACTATCAGGCGCCACGCAGATCATATTCGCCCTAGACTACCGTCACTCAACAACCCTCAGACTCATCCAGAATCATCACAGCCTTCATCCCCTGACACATCACCTTTGACGCCCTCAACAGATATGTTCCGCACGCCAAACGCCACTTCTAGCCCTGGTCCGTCACGAGCGCCACCTAATGAAACTCTCGTGAACCTTCCAAACGATATCACTACGCCCACAACCATCGCAGAGGATCCACATCATCCAGAGGGTAACGGAAGCTTGCCCCAGGGTCCAGACACCGCACCCGCATCTCCAATACCACGTCGCAGTCAGCGGCTGACCAGACCGCCTCGCAGGCTCATCGAAGAAATGTGATAAGGGATGGGGGGGACGAATGTAGTATACCTTACCTCCTTCCTTTAGATGTAGAAAAGCATTTTAATTAGAACATCAATGTCATAATTTTTATATTGTCAAAACAACTTACAATATACGTATTTATGTGAGAAGCTGAATTTATTTTAGCCTGAGTTTAATTTCCACACTGTTTGTATTTATTTATTATTTATTAAATTTATCATTATTGACGAGTTGAGATTGAGAGTCGCGGATGTATTACGTAAAAGTAAAAAAAAAATATTTTAAGTAAATAATTCATCTTTGCTAGTCAATAGGAGCCGTCCGCAGCCGTTTACACCATTCGTCAGTAGGGCCGCTGACCTACTGCCGCGAAAATCTAAATTCGTAAATTTCGAGGATTTTTCTCTGTCACTCAAACGAAGGCGTCATTAGAGTGAGAGAGACAAATCCTAGAAATTTGCTAGAAAAAGCGCGAGGGATGAGGGAGTTTCGGTACAGATTCGTGCGAGAGGCCGCAGTAGCTAGAAGGGGTACTCTCAGTCGTTTGCTGCAGTACCTAGTCGTTTGGTACGTTCAGTTTTATTTTAATATATTCTCTAAAAGAGAAATGCTGTCAATTTTGTCCCTAACACATGAATAACGAAATTAATCAGATTCTAGGTTTCGAATCAATAGAACTTCGCAGATAGGTATCTGCGAAGTTCTATTGATTCGAAACCTAGTTGATCCTGAAGGAATCGAGTTGGGTACATGAAGGGATAATAATGATTTTATTTATTTTATTTTATTTAAGAAGGTACAATAACATGATACAAGCAGAATACATTCAAGAGAAAAAAGTACATGAAATAAAATACTGCCTACATCACAATAACAATTGTACACAACGTACGTAATAATCATGCATAAAAAAAACATTAATGCATGCAACATGCATAAAATTATTGTTGAAGAGCCTCAGTTCCAACAATACCTACGGCTGATAAATGTTGACAAAGACATGCTCAATATATCTGGCTCGCTACCTAAGTCAGTGTATAGATAGACTACACATTCTTTAGATAGGAGCGTTACGGGTGACATTATTTTTAGGGACTAGCTCAATATATCTGGCTCGCTACCTAAGTCAGTGTATAGACTACACATTCTTTAGATAGGAGCGTTACGGGTGACATTATTTTTAGGGACTACCGGCAAAGCAAATAGCTATTTTGGCTTCTCGTCGCCCTGCCACTAGCTCTAAGGTATATGTAATTCATAAGGCCTGCGTCATGACTACCCTGCAATATCTTATACAGTATCGACAGATCAGATATTTTGCGTCTAACTGATAAAGGTTGCAAACCAAATGCAGACATCCTGTCAGCGTACTCTGGAAGTATTTGACAAGTTCCCATCTTAATACAGAGATATCTAAGGAATTTAGCCTGGACAGATTCGAGGCGCTCAGAATGACCTTTGTAGATAGGAAACCAAATCGATGGTTCTTTTTGTACAAATGTCTCAAGAACTTTTATTGGACTTGCTCCAGCATAAGTGTATACTTACTTGCGAATCCGCATGGGCTCGAACGCACACCACCGCGTTGGTTTCGAGAATGCTTCGCACCAGAGCCGTATATAGTTTGCACCTTGCTTCAGCGGTAAACGGGGTAGAATAGGCTACTTGACCCATTTTTAAAGTTTGTCTTATATTATTAATCAATATCTGATTAATGGAAAAAAATATAAATATATTTTTTCACGATCTAGAAAACCACGAAATTATAAATTAAATTTAAACTTTCGTTACCGGGCGAAAACGATACTAGCCATGTTAATGCTTAGATTATCTGTGGTGTGGTGTGACGTCACTCAAACCGAAAACAAACATTTGCCATGGCACTTATGTTATGTCAATGTCACAGCAAAGCTACATGCCTACATGTCCATTGCGAATTTCACTCGTATAAGATTCGACATGTAGTTTAAAATCCTATGACGTCACATCATGGCCGACACCGTTTTCAGAGAACGAAATTAAAAAAAATAAAACAAAATTTTCAATAAAAAATATGTACCCATCAAACACTTTTAATACACCGTAATCGAAAAATATTGATCTTTTCAATAAATACTACAGAAAATAATATTTTTTTGCACTAAATTTGATAAGAGTCAAGTAGCCTATTGCGTATTACGAAGCCTAGTCTTTGATGAGCTACCATTAGGTAGCTTTGGGATCGGATCTAGGCTCAGTAAAGTAATCTTTACGATCAATATTCATTCATGCATCAGTAGTTGTAAAAGGAACTCCTGGAAGAAGGAATGCAACGCACAAGGATTGAAGGAAAGGATTGCTTCGGGGAGCAATTAGCAGGTGAAGAATGGTGCGCAGGTGTGTAGACAAATTCCATTTTTCAATAAACAAGTCATAAAAAAATATCTATGCATATTTGTAGATCTATTTATAATCTCATTTGTACCCAGATAAACAGTTCCTCTGGAGAAGTTGTATTTGTTATTGTTACCTACAAGACTTCAAGAAATATATGGCTGCCAACCTAATTAAAAAAAAAATCAGATGAATAGTAAACCACAGAGATCTTTTTTAATTTTGACGTCTCCCGCCCGACCTTGACGATAAATAAAATGTGTTTCACTAAGAATATTTCTAAAACATACAATTTTATTTAAGAATAAATGTGTGGTCGTAGAAAAAGTATTGTATGCAACATTGTTTAACTGTGTGAAAAAATGCTTGTGGCGTCTTTAATAACAATTTTCGGCTTCGTCTCAAATTTTTACCCACGCCACTCACCTTTTTTGACCTCTCTTAAATAAGAGTTGCATAAAATACTATAACATACTGTCTGTATGGATAATAATAAATGTATTTTATTTTATATTTTTTATTTTACTTAACAGAACAATCTTAACCCTCAATGAAAATTGAGTGAGAAGATAATTTCAGTTCTGTAGCTTTTTTCAATAAGACGTATTTAAGCATCAAAATAAGATGGGAAATATACAGGGTGAAACATAAGTCGTGAACAGTAATACGTTAGCGCGAGGGTTGGGTGGTCAATCCCGATAAGTCGAATCATTTTTTCATTGAAATGACAACCTAAAGTCAATGTCGTATAAGGACCGTATCGAATTATAAGTAGACAAGATAAAAGTGACACAACTTTAATATTAAGTAATATTTTGAAATAAAACAAAAAATAAATTAAAATATAACACTTTTTCTAGAACTATGTTCTAAAGAGACTGCCATAGGACCCCTGTTTTGCCGTCAATCTTACTTTCTTCTGGATGTCCTTCATTCGATTTTGGACGACAACATTTGCTATATTTCCTGACACCCTGTTCCACTTTTTTTTTAAGTCGTCGGCTGACGTTGCAGCTCTGGCATTTTCTGAAGCTGCCGCTTCATAAAAGCCAAGTACCTTTCGATTGGGAGTACTTCAGGGCACTTGAAGGGATTCGTGTCTTTTTCGACTATATCAACCTTGTTTGTTTTATGCCATTCAAGGGTGGCTTTCGAGTAATAGCATGACGTCAAATCAGGCCAAAACAAAGTAGGCATCCTATGCTTTTTAATGAGAGGCAGCAGTCTTATTTTTTTATACTCTTCTTGGTATACTTCAGCGTTTAAACTACCTGTGGTGAAAAAAAATTTAAACGCATGCTACGTTGACAAATTGCTTGCCATACGAGTAGGTATTATTTACCAATTTTTTCAACACTGATGGCTGTATCTTGTTTAGAGAGAATTTTTCCAGCGGGCATGGTACAATACTAAGATCCAGGGGTCGTTTATAAATCTAGTTTGCAGTACATTTCATCGTCCATGATAATACATTACTTTTTCTTAGTCAACACATGATCATACAGTTTACTTGTCCGTTTTCTAGCTGATACGACTTTTTTTTATCTCTTTTAGGTTGTTTCTGTTTTTATGTCTTTAGATTACGTCTCTTTTTAATTTTTTGTATCATAAAAGACGGAGTTTTCGCTTTTTTGGTAGCATTGGACAGAAAGAGTTGGATTTTGTAAAAATATTCGTACTAATTTCTTATGCAACGCTGGGTCCCATGGTCCCTGTTTTCTTCCACTCTTGGGCAGATATTCTAAAGTTAAAGTTATGGCGAACTTATTTATCGGTTTGTATATGCCTGCAGAAGTGAACTTATACTTTTTAACGAGCTTTCTTATTGTTATGCCCTTAATTTTACACCAGTCGTCCAAAATTATTTTCCGTGTCTCTAAGTTAATCAGATCCATTTCATTGATTTTAACGGAATGACATATTGTTTCTGACCTTAAATCATACCCATTAATATGGTTCATAATATACTGAACAGTTTTTGTTATATAAAGTTGAGTATACGTATTTATAGGGCCCTAAAGTTGTCTACTTACATTTATGTATGTATTTTAAAAACCGGTTTGCTCGACTTATCGGGTTTGACCACTCAACCCTCGTTTAGTCGATGTCGATACGGAAGGACGATATTTACTGATAGGGCCCGATCAGTACATTAATAGTGCGAGCGTGATAGACTGCTTCGCGTGTCGGGTAATTGTTACTTGCCACGCTGCCTACTACGGAGTAAATATATTTTTACTCCTAAGCGGAGCAAGGCGTCAAATAGGAAACCAGGGATGTAACGGATGTGTTTTAACGGAAGCGGAAGCAGAAGTTATGAATGTAGTTTAACGGAAGCAGAAGCGGAACCGAAAACAGAAGCGGAGCTCGAGTGAGAGCTAAGTAGACGAGATGGTTAAGGGTAGACAACTACGCATAATCAACACAAAAAATAGGTAATTACAAACGATACATACGAAATATGTAGGTATAGGTATGAATAGTAGTTTTATTCAACATCAAATTAACGTAGCACGTGGTAAGCGGAGAAATGAGCGAATGACAGATATAAACCTGGGGGGCTACGATAATCTTTTAAATGCGATTAAGTTCGGTTTGTCAGTTTTTGAAATTTATTCTTTGGAACTGACACATTGCAATTGAGATTAGGTCCTAAACTGAACCGCATTAGAAGATCGTGGTAGCCTCGCTTTCGGTTTTGGATGTAGGTACGCCGCTCATGTCCCATCATCGCGCTTGGCACCGACATCCGCTTTGACTTCCGTTTTAAAAATAACAGAAACAGAAAAGAAGCGAATATGTAAAACAAAACGGAAGTTCTGCAGAAACAGAAGCGGAAGCAGAACTCTGTTACATCCCTGTAGGAAACTATCGATGTTTTGCCTCCCTCTCGCACTTATGTACCAATTTACAAGCTCAACAGAGAGGTAACGATGGTAGTTAAAACAGGGTGCATAAGCGGTGGGCTATAAATAATAAAACTTTTTATAACTTTACATATATTAAAATATACATTTTCATCAAATAAGAAACAGTGATACTTATAGAACGTTAATAATAATTAAATTAATTAATAAAAACCAATATTGGGGTCGGTTCCTTACTTACCTCGTCGCACGTACAAGTGGGAAACTATAGGAACGAAACTATTCCCGCGTGAAACGGGAAAGGATTGGAATACACACAAATTGGTAGTCACCCGCATGTTGATTGGGAGTAGTGTTGAAAATGTAGTAAAAAATCAAATGTTTTTTTTTCGGGAATATATGAAAATTTTGATTTTTTCGGGTTTTTACAGAAATAATCAATGTCACTGTCACTCCTTGCCATCTATTTCAATTGACTTTTCTTCGATGACATGTGTTTCACAGTAGCCAAAAGTGTTTAGAAATTGTATCTGAATTCCCGGAAAAATGAAGGGTCCACGGAAAAAACATGTCTAGTCAATTCAAACTTCAGAAGAAAAACCGGCCAAGTGCGAGTCGGACTCGCGCGCGAAGGGTTCCGTACCATTATCAATTTATTGTTAAGAAAATACAGTTAAATCAACCTACCTCAAAAACTATAGGAGATAATTTAATCAAACCAAAAATCGTTGATAGGGTTTACTAATGTGCATAACATATATTTTTTTTAGAATTTTATATCGCGTAGTTAAAAAAATAGAGGGGGGGGGGACACATTTTTCAGACTTTGAGAGCTGATATCTCGAAAACGATTAGCTTAAATAAAAATAAGATTTATAAACCTTCATATCATTTTCAAAGACCTTTCTATTAATACCCCACACGCTTACATATATACAACAAAAAAAAATGTTCTATCCCTCAGTTACATGTATGGAGGGCCCCCACCCCAATGGTTTTTTTTACAATTTATTATCATAATCCTGTAGCGGTTCATACAACACATATTCTTACCAAATTTCGTTACTGTAGCATTTATAGTTTCCGAGTAAATCGGCTGTGACAGACGGACAGACGGACATGACGAATCTATAAGGGTTCCGTTTTTGCCATTTTGGCTACGGAACCCTAAAAAACGGCCTTAATTTTCACGGAACAAGGTACAAATTAGTCCTAATTTTCCTATGATCTAGACATGTTTTTTCCGTGGACCCTTTAAATACAGTTTCATGAAAGTATACGTAGGATGCCCTGAAAATTTCGGGAATTTAATACTTAGGAACGTATATTTGACATGTGTTATACCTCTTTCTTACAAGCATAGTCTCATTATTCGAAAACACTGGCCACTTAGAAAAAAAAAACAATGTCCGATCTTCAATTGTTTTTTAAAGTCGTTGAGTCGCTGGTGAAAATGGAGCTGTCCCGCGAAAGTTTTAGAGCAATGATTTATTATGACTTTAAAAGTGGATTAACACAACAACAATGTGGAGACCGATTAACTATTGCTTTTAGTAGTGAAGCACCTTCAAAGACGACCATATACAGGTGGTATTCAGAATTCCAACGTGGCCGTGTGTCTCTTGCGGATGACGTACGTGAGGGTCGACCGAAAACGGCCGTCACCGATCAAAACATCGATGTTGTTCGCCAACTGATAAAGGAAGATAGGCATGTTACATATCGGGAGATTCAGGAGACTTTAGGCATTGGAATGAGTCAGGTACAAGTTATTTTACAACAAGAGTTGGGCGTGCGGAAGTTATTTTCCCGGTGGATTCCTCACTTGTTATCTGACGACCAGAAAACGGTACGTGTCAATTGGTGCCGCAAAACTTTAAAAAGATTTAATGGAGGAAGCTCAAATGCCGTTTTTAGTATTGTGTCAGGTGACGAATCATGTATTTACGCATATGAGCCTGAATCGAAAAACCAATCTCGAGTTTGGGTTTACGAAGACGAACCGAAGCCGACAAAAGTTGTTCGTTCTCGCAGCACGATCAAAAAAATGGTAGCCACGTTTGTCTCCAAATCGGGTCACGTGGCGACTATCGCTCTTGAAGATCGAAGAACTGTCAATGCCGATTGGTATCTAGGCGTTTGTTTACCGATTGTTTTTGCTGAACTGCAAAAAACTAACCCTAACCGCCGTATTATACTACACCATGATAATGCCAGCCCTCACACCGCTCAGAAAACAGACGACTATCTGAAGGGCGAAAACGTCGAATTACTGGACCATCCTCCGTACAGCCCCGACCTAAGTCCCAACGATTTTTTTACTTTCCCGAAAATAAAGAATCGGTTGCGTGGTCAGCGTTTTCAGACCGCGGAAGAAGCAGTCGACGCTTATAAAATGGCCATTTTGTCAATCCCCACTTCAGACTTCAATAACTGTTTTAAAAACTGGTTTCAGAGAATGAAAAAGTGTATTAAACACAAAGGAGAATACTTTGAAAAACAATAAAAGTACTTTTATTTCATTAAAATGCGTATTTTTTCCGATTCCCGAAACTTTCAGGGCAACCTACGTATCGCACTATATTCAATCACAATTCAAAAATCACTACCAAGATCCGGTGTTTCTTTTTAGTAAAACTATTACATATTTTCGATAATTCAACTATAAAAGAATTTTGACCCAACTCTTGACATTTCTTTTACAATCAATAGGTAATTTAATCAGAGTCTGAAGAAGATGAAGAAGAATAGTTTAATCTTCTCGGCGGAGTGCCTTTCGCTCTTTTCATTTTATCGTATTCTTCGTCTGTTGGTTTAAATTCATTGATAGTAAGCTTCTGTCGTGGGTCTTTTTTGTCAAGCTCACTTTGGTTCGAGTCAGGAGTATTTTGTGTAGGAGCTGCATTCAATATATTCCTTAATTGAGCTAATTGATCATCTTTTTGTTGAACATTCTTAGCAAAACCAGCGAATACATCGCCAGAACCTGTATTATTTTTAGCTATAACGGTATTTATATTCTGATTAGCGCCGTGGCTAGGGTTTTTTTGGATTATGCCAAAACTGCTGTATTTAATTGGAGATGAGCCAAATCCGGTGATTTGATTGGAGCTGGTGGAAACGTTATTCTGTGCAGCGCCAAAGACCGATTTTATTGGTGCCGTAGTACCAGACGCATTATTTTTTGCGCCAGCACTAGTATCTTTATTCGCTGCTGTCACAGAACTACCTTTAATTTGAACTTCACCAGTAGGTTTAGGGGTAGGGTTCTGGCTTGCGAAAAGGCCAGTAGTATTATTCTGTGGTGCACCAAAACTTAGGGTATTGTTCTGCCCAGTGCCGATACCTGTAGCATTATTTTGTACGGATGCAGTGTTATTTTGACTGGCGCCGAAACTAGTAGAACCAAAAGCAGTAGTATGTACACCAAACCCATTAGTGTTATTTTGGGCGCCAAAACCAGTATTATTCTGTGTACTGAACGGAGAATTGTTTTGCACGACACCAAAACATCCAGAATTATTCGGGGAAGCACCAAAAATCTTACTTTTACTTTGGCCAATAGCACCAAAACCAGTAGTGTTACTTTGTGCACCAAAGCCAGTAACACTATTCTGTGCCCCGAATGCAGAATTGTTTTGCGAGTTTCCAAAAGATCCTGAATTATTCTGAGAAACGCCGAAAAGATTACTTTTACTTTGGCCAATTGCCCCAAAACCTGTCTGACTGCCGAAACCAGTATTTTGGGTACTGGAAGCCCCAAAAGTGGAACCTCCGAATCCAGTACTTTGCGCGGTTCCAAACCCAGTGCTTTGTGTGCTCCCAAAAGCGTTTTGAGTCTGTTGACCACCAAAAGTTTGTGACCCAAAAGTATTGCCTTGTGCAACCCCAAATAGACTCCCTGTATTTCTTGACTGTTGTGGTATACCAAATGTCCACCTGTTTTGATTACAAAATGGGTTTGGCTTAATAATGCTTGGTTTTTGAGTAGGTGGTACGTAGATGGTAATTTTGATCTGATCTTTAGTTTCTTTGAAATTCTTGCCTCGCTCTAAAGCCTCTGCGAGTGCGGTAGTGTGTCTTGTGTCCTTCAAAATGTGGTTTTCAACAGAATATGTGTTTGCACCAACATGGACGTTGCAAAGAACGCACATCCAATGAGAGTCGTCAATCTGTAAGGTAAGAAGTCATGCAAATTTAGTTAAGATTATGAATTGACGTAATTATTCAGTTTCAATATTCAGTTGATGTTGAAATAAAACTAAACAATTTTTATTGTGTATAGCCGACTACAAAGGGATATATACACTTTTTCACATTGTTACAATATAGAGGGCTAACAGCACATTTCGAAGATAATAAATTTCGATAATGTCTCTTTTATTCCAAAGGAAGGCGTCATTGGTGTGACAGAGAGATGCTCGAAATTTACGATTTCGGACATTCACGGTAAATATTCTGTAATGTGAAAAAGGCTGATTCAACTTTTTTTGTCTGTTCTTGCCATGGTTATGGTTCCCTCAGTAACTGTGGTTTTATGCAAAATTATAAAGATATGCATGTAGTCAATGTTTGTAGGTGGCTCATTAAGGAAAGAGTTTAATAACACCAGAAAAATGTATGTTTGTATAGTTTAAGTAGCATAATTTTGCATAAAACCAGCGTGACTCAGGCGACCGTAACCATGGCAATAACAGACATAAAAAAGTTGATTCACCCATTTACAAATGCATAGTTCGGTGAAATCAGTTTTTTTTTACTTCATCGCAAGTTTGAGAAAATCACTACAAATCTCGGCGAGAAACAAGGTACCAGGCCGCGTATCCCTATATATCTACTTGTCCTGTAAACCTTCGTTTCCCGTCCTCTACAGGGTGCTCGCGAGCATTCCAAAATATTTTAACTATGCATTCTAGACATCAAAATAAACAAAAATTATCATGAGACCTAATGTCAATAACCAGCAAAAAAAATTCTCTTTTTTTTTAGACTTTTTGAATACTTTTTAACATTTCCAGTATTTTTATCATAATAACAATTTGTTAAAATTATTTATTTTCATTTTTTTTTAGAGACAGGTTATTTCGTCAAGTCTATTCTTATTTTTTGATTGCCCGGCAAAAGGTGTGGTAATATTAAAACACATTGTGGTAGCATTGTAATCAAAAATAAGTTTTATGACGAGTTACGTCGAAGTTTTTCGATGTCGAAAAAAGATTATCTCTGAAACCAATCCGAATCCAGGAAATTTTATATAACATTAAAGACTATAAATATGGTCAGGAATTCAGCATTAAAATCTTTTGGAATGCTCGCGTGCACTGTATAGTAATGTACTATTACCAGAATTTAAACCCAAACTTCAGAAGCCTTAGTCTATCAACTAGGCCAATATTCTTACCTTCCGTATCATATGAACATTATCGATAGGCGTCAGCAAATTCTTTATATGCCCCAACGACATCACATGCAATTTATCCTGCTGATTTATCGAATTGTAGCACACGTTCGAAAAAGCGTCACACATCCCACACTTCATGTTATAATGTCCATCATGTCCGTCGAAGTTGCTTAAGCCATTCAAATTATTCACATGAATCTTTAGAGTTTCACTACCAATTTGTATCGTGATGAATTCTGTATCGTCTACGTAGATATTGTTGAATGTACCAACATAAGGCACAAAAGGTAGTATGTCTTTGAAATATTGTTTGGCTGTAAGTTTCGGCTCTGGCTTCGTGGGTATAGTTTCTTCTGAAAAAAAGTTAGAATTGGTATTTTACGGTTTTTGTTATGTTGTCCTAGGGGAAAACAGGCTTCGTACATTTTATACTCTCTGCCCCCGTTATGAAGAGTGCAGTAAGTGGTGTTTTTGGCAAAATTGAATTAGGTACAGATTCGTAATCAGCACAACGAGACCTACAACTTCTTCTCAGACGTCTAAGCTGTAAAACCGTTAGCAACCTGGTGTCCTATAAGCATAACCGCAGTAACTCGAAATTGTAGACATGTTTTAAAGCTTGTTCACGAAATAAAGTAGCCATCGTAAAATCAGCCTCTACTGTTACACAACATTACCATTTAGTTCTAACAGCCATGGGACTGTAAATTAATTCTTCTGTTTTATGTTTAACAATCCAACATCAAAAGGATTCGCTGAACAGTCGTCAAAATCTAAATAACTTCAGATAATGCTTAATGCAAAAGTTCAGTCCCAAAAAAGTGCGAACTTCCGAGACGATTTCAACAATGTTAGACTCGAAATAGTTAATAAAATTTGTAGACACGAGATTCACAGTTTATTACAGTATCGGTAATGTAATTCAGTTAAGACCCATTGGCAAACTAAATGACCCAAAATTGTAAAATAAGAAGAAACACTACTTAAATCCAGAAGTTTAAATAAAAGTCCATAATTATGGAAAAATTGATATAAATATCAACCACAGCGCTCGAGAAGATAGGCAAAGAGCCCTTCTTTGTAATAACATGCATACAAAGGTATGGTCTCATACAAAAAAAAAGAATTATACAGCAATGGTTACTTAATAATAAACATAAGTGCAGTAAATATAGATACTGCGCTGAATTTTGAGGTCAATCTGTATTATTCTTAGTCATTGTTGAACATAACTGCAGCTTCTATAGTTACTGCGGTTATAATTTTGATTGGTCACGCTTACCGCCACGGAAACTCCAAATCATAACTGCAGCTTCTATAGTTACTGCGGTTATAATTTTGATCGGTCAAGCTTACCGCCACCGAAACTCCAAATCATAACTGCAGCTTTTATAGTTACTGCGGTTATAATTTTGATTGGTCACATTTACCGCCATCGAAACTCCAAATCATAACTGCAGCTTCTATAATTACTGCGGTTATAATTTGGTTAATTTGCGTAATGGTTTTTGACTGTAGCATTTGTCTATAAACACGGGTTTTAGTCAGCACATGTTGAGTTGGTACCAATTCATAACAGTGTGTTGCCAATAAAAATCTAATATGTATATTCATTTTTATTTTAAAATACTAGATAGATAAATTAATAGATAGATAATGCGTTTATAATCAGTTCAGTCGAGAAATTTGTCCCAGACACGTTAATTATAAGTGCAGTATCTACTAAACTGTAATCATAACTGCAGTAACGGTTACAGTTACTGCAGTTATGATTACGACATATGGTATTACCGATTATTAAATTCCTAAGCATAAGTGCATTTTGAGTTAAATACACATGCTAGTTATTTTGTCCATTGTAGTACTAAATATCATTTCTACGCAAAATTATCCTTATTTTGGTATATTTTTCATATAGGTACCGTACATAGTTTACAAGATATCATTGACATAAAATTTGAAACTTTAAGCGGCTTTTTCTCGAAAGCTGGTCTGATTGATTTACTGCACTTTTCACAACGGGGCAGCCTATGCCTCACAGAAAAAAAACTACTAGCCATTTTAAAATGAAATCAATCTGCTCGATGGCTATTTTATCTGGCTTTAGAATATTTTGATTTGAGTTTTAAGTAGAAACACTACTCGGGCACTTGGCGTCAAGAGTCCGAGTGGTTTAAGCACTATCCGCGAAAGCGAGTACAAGTACGTGGGTTCTAATCCCATTTGAAAATATGGTGAACTCGGTATCATTTGGGATATGACATCTAAAGGTTCATTTAGACCAAACGAGCAATCGATCATTCTCATCCCCACTCTACAAAATCCATGAATTATGACGAATCACGTTTTGTGTACGTACCTAACGAACGAATTTCGTAGAGTGGTTGACAGAATGAGCGAATGTTCGTTTGATCTAAATGCACCTTAATATTAGGTTATTGTCATTTCATTACCTATGAAATTGGCGTTTTGTATGGAGAATTTTGTGAAGTCTATTTTTCATTCAATTTATTTTGTGTATAATTTTTTTATTTCAAATCAAAACAAACCAATTTTATCCAGTAATATTAGACACTTCTAAGGCGTGTTTTTAACCGACTTCAAAAAAAGGAGGTTTTCAATTTGACAGATTTTTTTGGTATACATATCTCTATTTCATATAACAAGGTATTATCATACATTTATGGATCAAAAACCTTTTCGTTGTCTTATTTTGTGTCCCTAAAAACGTGACACAGTGGTGATTTTTGTATGAGATGATATTTTGTTTTTAATTTCTGATGTATGGATTAAAAATTAAAGTTAAAAAGAAATCAAAGTGCACCGGATTTTTTTAAAACACTGAATCGAAACAGCAACTACAAGCGTGACAGAGTGGTATGAAACAAGACAACGAAAAAAATGTTGACCCTTATATCTGTTCTGTTCAAATATTAGTATGATAAAACCTTTGTTACACAGTGCACAGTTGAAAACAAAAAAGCTAAGTTATTTTTTAGATAAGTAACAAAATTAGGTATCAACTAAAGTCTATGACCAAAAATACCAATTTCATAAGTAATGACCCAAAATGTATAACTCGTAATATATTTTTGATCACACCTGCTCGTAAAAAGTGTTATACGCAGGCATACTTGAACGTAATGAGCTGTATTATGCCCATTGGCAATAATGGATTTTCATACGATATTACGCCGCACTAGCGCGATTCCTTTTGTAAATATGATGAATTTAAGTTCTGATTTTGAGAAATGATTTAGACCATTTTAGAGTAGTTTTGTGAAAATATAAACTTTTATTTACTTTTTTGCCTCACAGGTGTGATGAAAAACATTGTGTGTGCCATGGGCGGTATATGAATTATGAACTCGTGTGAAGTAAAGCCCGCGCCTTCGGCTTTACTTTCAGACTCGTTCACAATTTCTTATTTACAGCCCTTAATACACAATGTCCTATTTAAACAACATACAATAAAGAAATGTTAAAAACCCTAAGAATAAAAAATTACCTTCCGTTATCTCTTCCTCATCCTTCTTCGTATAAATCTTCAACAGCTTCCTCATCATTTTCCCGCTAAACCTATCTCCAGGTCTGTCAGACCTGTCAGACGTGGCGAGCGCGTCGCGAGCGCGATTCGCGGCGGCAACCGTCAACGTTCGGCACGTGCGGTGTCGCGAACTACGCTCGTGCTCGGCTTTAAAAACGCGTGGCACTTCTATCGCACAGATGTGGCATGTGTATGTTTTGACAGCTGAAAAAAATCGTCATCATTATATGAGCTACGAACAAATAAAACATGGAAGCCGCACGCTATAGTAAATTGCTTTTCAAAAACGGTCCTGAATTTTAGTTGACAAATGTCACCCCCTCGTTAATCATCACGGCAATGAATTTCAATTAAAACCTATAAAAACTTTAACCGCCATTTAAAAATAGTTGTGATTGGTCTATCAAAGTTTTGATTGGCTATATTCTATAAACGTTTGTCAAAGGTGTTGCGCCGAAATATGCGCGGTGTTAAGAAAAGCGCTATGTCCTGCCCATCTTGGCACAATTGAACAATTGATTTTGGGGGCATTTTTGAGTTAGTGTTAGACGTCCATGTTATATATGGTCGCAGTACATGAGTGAATCAACTTTTTTCTGTCTGTTACTACCATGGCTACGGTCTCCTGAGTAACGCTGGTTTTATGCAAAATTGGGTAACTTAAATTATATATACTGATTAGCGTTGAAAATGTCGGAAAAAACCAAATTGTTTTTTTCGGGAATGTATGAAAATTTAGTTTTTTTTTCGTTTTTTATGGGTTTTTACAGAAATCACTGACAATCCTTTCCATCTATTTCAATTGACTTTTCCTCGGTGACATCGCGTTCTCCTGGTATAAGTGAAAATTAGACCTAATTCTCCTTGGGTTAGAGTTGAAAATTAAAGTGGAAAATTTCATATTTTTTTTCGAAAAAATCCGGAAAAAAACAAGCCGTTTGGAAAGAAACGGGATTTAATCCGGAAATTTTCAACGCTAATTCTAATGTTTAAGACGGATTACATACATGTTTTCATAATTTAAGTAACATAATTTTACATAAAATCTGCGTTATTCAGGAGACCGTAACAATGGCAATAATAAATAATTGACTGAAAACCCACCCACATACATCATCAACGGGGTTCTGCCTTTTCTCTGAACTTTTTTTGACCGAATTTCATTTGTCAACCAACATTTCGTCGATGGTTCACTTTGACAACCAACAATTAGCAATTTTTTTATGACAACGTTTCATTAGGCAGAATTATTATAAAACGGATTATTGTAATGACACAGTGCTTTTAGGCATACTGATCTGATCAACTATTACACGAATAACGTTTCGCCAGTGTTTGAACTAAGTAAAAAATATACATTTAAACCGATCTTTAAAATTATGATTGCTCATGTACTTGTCTTAGACAAATATGAAGCTAATTAGTTAAAAAGAACCTAAGAAACTTAAGTACCAGCACTTTACCTGCTATTGTTGTTGTTGTTTAGCATGTTTCTGAACTTGCCTAAAAATACCGTTAAAAAACATTTCACAGTGTTATGTTAGGTACGACGACGAGCGAAGCGAGGAGGAGTGTTAGGTGAAACTGCGACCATACAGCGACCAGAACCGACTGTTTTGTTATTCTCTCGGCATTGCGTTCCCTCGTCAGTTTCATCTAAATTACTGTTGTTTAGAACCCGACTTTTAATTGTTTATCAACATTAATATAAAACCCCTTGTAATCTGTTATCAAAAAACATAAATATACCTGTATAAAATTCGCCCCAAACTATACTCAAAAACATTGGTCATTATTATAACAACAATCTGAGGACCCTTTGGCACAACTTTTGTATCTTGTATAGATAGTTCCACGAGAGTTGAGGTCACGCACGCATCAACATGTCATGTAAACACGCGGGGAATTTGAAATTAGTGTTCTTTTTTCGTACTGACAGCAAACCCAATTGAAACTGTAAGATTGACCAAAAAGTTTGTTCAAGGGATTTGCTTCAATATTTTGACGCAAGTCATTCACTCATTCACTAAATTTTTTGCAATTAGTACCTACCTACTTTATTTGGATGTGTAATCATTCACCTCAACTCTGGTGAAATTACCTATATTGATTTTAATGTAATTTTAAGTTATGTTTTATGCTAATGAAATTTTATTTCATGTCATTTTATACCTTCAGCCTCGTCAACATAAATCCCATCGTCGCTGGATTCGCTCGTATTCTTCAACTTTAGTTCATTGCCAGAGTACGCTTGCACGAGCTCTTCAAATGTCTAAAAGATAAATTATAATGGTGTAAGCTTGTTAATATGTTTTTCTACTCGTCGACTGTAATGTTCGAATTAAGTTTACGTGGGTGAATCAACTTTCTCCATGGTTACGGTCGCCCGAGTCACGCTGGTTTTAAGCATAATTATGCTACTTAAACTATGCAAACATGCATTATTCTGGCGTTAATAAACCTTTTCCTTGATGAGCAATCTACAAACATGGACTATATGCATGCTTACATAAATTAAGTAGCATAACTTTGCATAAAACCATCGTGACTCAGGCGACCGTAACCATGGCAATAACAGATAGAAAAAAATTGATTAACCCACGTACACACAATTATAATCATATACATTTACGTTGCGTTCGCAACTCAATTATAATGAACTCATAAGACAACGCTCTATAATAAATTTGACCAATCGCGTGCCAGCAAAAAAGACATCAACGAGCGGCCACCTCAGGATCTGCACTTCGTTTCGGCGTATTTATTTCATTATTTAAATTTGTTCACCTAATCAATTTTATTGAGTAAGTTTATACCAAATCATCATCATCATCATCATTTCAGCCAAAAGACGTCCACTGCTGGACATAAGCCTCCCCGTACTTTAGGGGGGTAAATGATATAATCGCCACGCTTGGCATGCGGGTTGGCGATCGCAGTAGATTTAAATAAGACACCGACAGACGCTGCAGCCCATCTGTCGGTTTATGCCTTTGTCGCCTCTTACGACACCCACGGGAAGAAATGGGGTGGTACTATTCTATGCCGGTACCACGCGGCCAAATAACCAAAGAAAATAAAAAAATCTGTGGACGGTCCGCTGTTTTTTTTAATGGAATCTATCGTGGGTCAAGTGGCTAAGGTGCTTTCCACAAGAATGTCGGCAACGTGACGCCGTTCTTCGCGTACATCGAAGAAAGTTACGAATACAATTTTTGGTGTATCTTAATTTTATAACTGGGTATTTGTATTTATAGTGAATTCTCACACTTTCCATATTTTTCTAAGGTAGTTGTCATAGCCGTCACGTTCACGACAAAGTTGTTTTTTTCGTGGAATGCACCCTAAGAATTTTTTTTTTTTTAAATCCCGCCAAGTTCAAGGCAGCCATTACAAATTTATACAAAGGGCCATTCCATATGAAATCATCAAATGAGGTGCGCTGCATGCTTTCCGATTTGTATGGAAAAAATCATGGATGATAATATAGGTATGCTTTACATAAAACCGTAGTTGTTTAATTTTTAAACAGCCTAACAGCCAGATAACATAGGTCTGAAGTTTAAAAATAAGCGATTTTTGAGGTCGATGAAAATTGCTTTAACTTTTTTTTTATGTGTGAAACTGAATTTTATTATATGTTAATTTACTATTTAATATGTGTACTTCTACATGTATGTATTACAGTATGTATATTTTTATTACTTATTGTATGACAAACTTCTAAAACTTCATGTTATTTTGCTAATGTTCAGTGATGTTCAGTAGCTTTTATTGGATTGCTCGCTTGGTCTAGACAGGTATTTTTTTTAATTAACAAGCTCAAACAGTCTTTAAATGAAAACTTTAACAATATTTTTGAATTTAGTTCTTCTAACTTAAAAAAACAGTAAATTACAAAACCATTTTTGTAGAATTTGCTTAAAAAAAACCATGTTTGGCAAAGTTTAAAGATCTGAAAAGTACACAGAAGAGAAGAACTTACTTTGCTCTTTCGTAAATCATCTTTATTTATATTGTGTTATTGATTTTTGAAAGAGATATGATTTTTTGAAATCTACAAGTTAGCAAGAAGTTTCAAAGTAGTTGTTTAAGTTAATGTCTTTTTTTATCACGGACAACATTTATAAACGTAATAAACAACAAAATGATGATTGTTGAATCCCTCGTTTACTATGTACAGTCAACCAAAAAAGTGGTACACCACTTTCTTGATGGTAAGCATGAAAATGCTAGTGGCACATCTTATAATACGTCTGAAATAGGGTACTTATACAGGGTGGGAAGGAGTATACCGACAGACTTTACCAATGCATTTTTGATAACAAAAGAAGTAAAAAAAAATATGTGACATGTGTCATTATCGAACAAAAAAAATTTTTTTTGGTTATTCCGTTTTTTTGATATTTCGTTTTTTTTGTACATGACCAGTAATAAATTGTAGGGAAAAAAAAATTATTTTCAGGGTTTTCGATATTTTTTTTTTTGAACATTTTTCTGAAACTTTTTCGTCATTTTCTCTAACTTTAATCAGTGTGTATGTCGAGATGAAAACTACTAGTGTAAGAATTTTAATCGTGCAGGCATTTTTCAGTGACTTGTGATGAAAATAGTTTTTTGAATAACATGTCATTATCTCTTAAACTAAGCCGAATCCAGAAAAGTTCATATGAAATTATAGCCTCAAAATGTGTTCAGGAATACACCTTTCAAGTTTGTCGGTATACTTACCAGCCACCCTGTAGGTTTTATTACACATGAATACTGTCTTTAGATAAGAGTAATGATGTTGATTCAATAATGCGATAACAATAAAAAAATACCAGGTCGTATCATAATTTTGTGCCAGTTTCAAACGGCACCTTACGAGCCGGAAGATATTCCTACTCCAAAAATGTTAATGTCGTAAAGGTAGTCAGGTAATAATACTTTACACACACACACACGCACATATATACATTACATATTTGTGACAAGCTTTTTTGCTGACTTTTGCATGTTAGGAACATGAATTCGTAAATCGTGCATTAACACAAGGGTCATACACACTGACATACTTAATTACGTACATCGCAGCTTAAATAAAGGTTCTTGTTGTTGTTAATGACTAATAAAATATAGTTATGAATAATTTAATGTGTTTTATTTAGAACTAGCTGTGCCCGCGACTTCGCACGCGTGCTGTTCGGTGATCTGTGTTGTACATTTTCAAATGTATGTCTGGTAAATGGGTTTCTTAGAATTGGTCCTTTTGGTGATAAGATATCAGATTAACAGCCAAGTTACAAACGTATTGTGTTCGGTGTAGCAAAGAAATTAATATCATACACAATGAAATAAATGGTTTAGGTACCTATCGTTTGAGGTTAACTTCCAAATACTACGCAAATTTTGATATCTCTAAAGGTAGTAAAATAATGTGGTTTCCCTCAGCAAACAAAATTATAGTCGTATTTCAAAACGCCAAAATTATACGTATTCTAAAAAGCATAAGCATAGGGTAAGTAAGGAGTTGAGGGTAAAAATTAAGATGAGGCTTGATAGCGTCATAAAAGTCATCATCATAGCATGGATTACCCTAAGTTAACCGGAGGACTTCAGTTGCTGAATGCGTGGCAGTAAGCGTCAGTGCAGTGTATGCAAAAACCTATCGCCAGGGTTTGAGTCGAGGAACCCAAAAGAGTAATATTCGGAAAAAGTTGGAAAATAATCTAAGATGGCAGTGTGCTGGGGCGAAAAGTTTAAATCCCGAGTAGTTCAGCAAGCCAGAAGGGCGAACTTTAGGAGGAAGAAGGCCGATCCAGCAGAGGGTTGAAGGCCCGGAAACCCACTCCAGGGGCCCAAGTAATTCGGCCTTGCAGCAGGGCCGACCCAATCACAGAAACAATAAAAATACATGTCAAATAAGATAGAGTAAGGAGGTCGTAGGCCGAACTATGAGAAAACAGAACAGTGGTCCGAGCCCGACGCGTTCTAGCATTCAATATAATATTTATTCAGTATTCAAATAAGTCGAGCCTGAGGGCCGAAAGCCCGAAGCCGAGGCATTAAGGCTGCAAAGGGCGAGTTCCAAGCAGTGCCGATGACCGATCGTATTTTTCATGAAATACTGGCTTTATGGTCGAGACCGAGACATAGTGCCAAGCATTTAATATATGCAGTAATTAAACAAACCGAGCCTGAGGGCCCAAGGCTCAAAGGTGAGGCGTCAAGACCACGAAGGCTGAAACCGTGCTTCGAGTTAGGGCCAAATCCCAATCGGGCTTATGACGAAATGTTGTTTTATGGTCGATGCTAAGCTGTAAGAAGACAGAGCTTGGAGCATTCAGTATGTCCTGTAGCCAATCGGATTAATCAAGTACTCCCCACATGAACCCGAGGGCCAAAGGCCCGAGGAGTCAACCCACAATGTCAGCGTATCAACCCGAGGGCCGTAGGCCCGAGACCACTGTCTACACGAACCCGAGGGCCGAAGGCCCGAGCCAACCCACGCTGTCAGATTATCAACCCGAGGATCGGAGGCCCGAGGCCCCTGTCTAAACGAACCCGAGGGCCGAGGCATTAATACCCGCAGCCAGTATATCAACAGGAGGGCTGCAGGAGTAAGGTCACCATCCACACAAACCCGAGGGCCGAAGGCCCGAGGGGTTAACTCACGCTGTCAGTCTAACAAACCGTGGGCTGAAGGCCCGAATGGCTAACCCACGCTATCAGTCTATGGACCCTAGGGCCGTAAGCTCGAGGACACAGTTCACACGATCGTGAGAAGGCTCAAGGGGTTAACCCACGCTGTCAGCCTAACAAACCGAGGGCCGTAAGCCCGAGGCTACAGGCCACACGATCCCGAGGGCCGAAGGCCCGAGGGGTTACCCTTCGCTGTCAGTCTATGAACCTGAGGGTCGTAGGCTCGACGACACAGTTCACGCGATCCCAAAGACCGAAGGCCCGAGGGGTTAACCTTCGCTGTCAGTCTATGGACCTGAGGGTCGTAGGCTCGAGAACACAGTTCACGCGAGCCCCAGGGCCGAAGGCCCGAGGGGTTAACCTTCGCTGTCAGTCTATGAACCTGAGGGTCGTAGGCTCGAGGACACAGTTCACGCGTTCCCAGGGCCGAAAGCCCGAAGGGTTAACCTTCGCTGTCAGTCTATGAACCTGAGGGTCGTAGGCTCGAGAACACAGTTCACGCGATCCCGAGGGCCGAAGGCCCGAGGGGTTAACCTTCGCTGTCAGTCTATGAACCTGAGGGTCGTAGGTTCGAGAACACAGTTCACGCGATCCCGAGGGCCGAAGGCCCGAGGGGTTAACCTTCGCTGTCAGTCTATGAACCTGAGGGTCGTAGGTTCGAGAACACAGTTCACGCGATCCCGAGGGCCGAAGGCCCGAGGGGTTAACCTTCGCTGTCAGTCTATGAACCTGAGGGTCGTAGGCTGGAGAACACAGTTCACGCGATCCCGAGGGCCGAAGGCCCGAGGGGTTAACCTTCGCTGTCAGTCTATGAACCTGAGGGTCGTAGGTTCGAGAACACAGTTCACGCGATCCCGAGGGGTTAACTTTCGCTGTCAGTCTATGAACCTGAGGGTCGTAGGCTCGAGAACACAGTTCACGCGATCCCGAGGGCCGAAGGCCCGAGGGGTTAACCTTCGCTGTCAGTCTATGAACCTGAGGGTCGTAGGTTCGAGAACACAGTTCACGCGATCCCGAGGGGTTAACCTTCGCTGTCAGTCTATGAACCTGAGGGTCGTAGGTTCGAGAACACAGTTCACGCGATCCCGAGGGGTTAACCTTCGCTGTCAGTCTATGAACCTGAGGGTCGTAGGCTCGAGAACACAGTTCACGCGATCCCGAGGGGTTAACCTTCGCTGTCAGTCTATGAACCTGAGGGTCGTAGGCTGGAGAACACAGTTCACGCGATCCCGAGGGCCGAAGGCCCGAGGGGTTATCTCACGCTATCAGTTTAACAAACCGAGGGCCGCAGTCCCGAGGCTACAGTCCACACTATCCCGAGGGCCGAAGGCCCGAGGGGTTAACCCACGCTGTCAGTCTAACAAACCGAGAGCCGAAGAGACTTTTTTTGATGACTGTCAAAATATACGAAAAAGGTTTTGCGTTGATATTTGTGAACTTGCACATAGTTATATAATTTTTACTTTTCAGTTGACACATGCTGTGATTATTTTGACAGGTAATACGTACACATATTTTTGATTAGTAAATTTGTTCAGATGCATCATAATATGTATCTTTCTATGCTCATTTATTTTTGAAGCTTTGGATTTGCTTCTATATTTATGAACTCGACTGTACATAATCGTAAGCGTATGAGACATCAAAAGAAACGTCTTCAAAAATTATAGAAACTTTTTTCTTTAAGCGGATGGTTTTGCAGATATCAGCTATTAAAACCGTTGAAAGTGTGCCCTTGTTCAATTATTTTAAAGTACGGGGTATAAAGTTCTGAGAAAAATGGTGTTGATAAATTGTTGAGGGTTGAAGAATGCAGTCCTCAGTTATTAATATAGCGCCTGCTCAAATAGTCATGGCAAATGCGTCGCGTCTGCTGATACTTTTGAATAGTTGTAGGCTATTACATTTAAGGTGTTTCTTGTAAATTGATTGGTCATGTCTCTTAAAATAATTTACGCAGCTTTTGTAATTTGTTCCATTTACACATGCAGGAGTCCGCTGGATGCGGGTGGCACAGGACCGGTCATTAATTGTGGCAATTTTTGGGGGAGGCCTATGTTCAGCAGTGGATGTCTTTCGGCTGAAATGATGATGATGATGATGACGACACATGCATAGTAATGAACTCTTTCAACGACTTCTGGTTTGATCAAAATATCTCTTATACTTTTTGAGATAGGTTGATTTAACTGTAATTTTAATTTTTTACTGCAAGTCCGACTCACACTTGACCAGTTTTTATATCCTATGTCCCGACCCGAGGTCTCCTGAATACGACGGTGAAGTTTTCATTAAAATCCATCCAGCCGTTCTCTCGTGATGCTCCGTGCAATAAACAGACAAACAGACAAACCGACAAACAGACAAAAATTCTAAAAATTACATAAATGTGCTCTATTACCGATTTTAAGACCTCCTCCATCATTTTTTTGTAAATATCTTCCATGTACAGACTTTCGACCCTCTTCAGCTTTATTATATGTATAGATAGATAGATAGTGAAGTCATAGAGCGCCGGAAAATAGTCGTAAAAAGTTCCGAAAAATTGACATTAAAAAAAATCATAATTCTCACAGAAATCGAAAACACAAACCAAATGAAACGGATTCCTATAGAATAGAGTTGGTACTATCTTTTGTATAACTTTTTGGATTTTTTATATTGCCAAACATGATGAAATTTGAAGTCAAAGTTGAGCAATTTCGTAAAATGGCCAACTTTACCATTCTTTTTTTCAGCTAAATGAAAAGTTTGTGATCAAACCCTCAGTTATTTTATGACAGCAATAATTGTACTATACAGTAAAAAAATATTAATTCCCTAAGCCCAGTAGACATGCTGCGAAATCCAATAGAAAATGGGCGGAATTTGAAAATTTATCCGTGCGGTGACGGAGTAAGAATACAAAAATCACCGCCCCTCTCTTCCCGTGGGTGTCGTAGGAGTCGACTAAGGGAAATACTGAGTATCCAGCTTCTCAGCCGGTGGTAGGGTATTTTTACTAGTACCCGCCTGGTTGGCTACCACCGTACATTCGGTGTAAACGCCCGTGAAATGACTTACCTTCGTGTTTGCCGTGTTTCGGGGTCAGCCGGTGTATTTACCAGCATCTAGCGGGCCAGCAAGGCGGTGGCAACTAACAGGTTACTGATTGTCTCCTGTTCGTTGCCGCCGCGATTTGGGCTCTACTTTTCATTTACGATCAGGTGGAGTGGAGCCACTTTGTTGTGCCAACGTTATTTTTATTGGGTCGGCAACGCGCATGTGACACCCTGAGGTTGCAGGCGCCCATAGGCTACGGTGACTGCTTTCCATCAGGCGGGCCGTATGCTTGTTTGCCACCGACGTGGTATAAAAAAAAATATATATTCACAAAACTTTCAACATTTATGATGGAATAAGTAAAATAGCTTGATGCATATTGATAATAACATTTTAAAGTACGTTTACTAGAGAATCAGAAAAAATATATAAAAAATGTATATTAGTTACCAAACAAATTAACATCGCTTCTCGTGGAACCTCAAAAACAGGTAAATTAAAAACTTAAAGCGGGTCCCATCTGGATGAGCAGCAAGTAAAAAAAAAAGTATTGACGGTTTACGTACAACTTACTTAAGACTATCATCCTTGATTTTTTTCAAACTGTTTAAAAATCAGTCAGTGCGGAATTAAATCAGAATCTGATGATTTCATATGGAATGGCCCCAAAATAAAACTTGCAGAATGTTTAAATTCCTAACTGTTTTTTGTTCCTTTGTTGCATTAGTTTAGGTTTATGCACGTATGTTAAATGTAACTTAATTTTGTGTTACTCGTCATTTGCACGTTCGTAAAGTTTCTTAGTATTGTATAAATATTATGTTCTCAGTGAGATACGTATATGGAAGCATCTGTATTTAAGAACGTTTGTACCTATTAATTATTGTTCATCACATGTATGATTTCCGATACTCTAGAACGTTCGCGCACAGCCCCCACCGACCCGACCTAACTCGGGAACTTTCTAGAGTCGAGTCATCTCGAACTTTGTAGATTTGAGTGGCTAGTATAAATACCCAGCATGTCCCGGTCGAGGGGGAGTTTCAATCGAGACAGCGAAGAGCTAACTCAGAGCGGAAACTGCGGATCTAACGGCGAGTTTGAGAGTGTAAAAGTGGACCAGTGTGAAGTGTTAAGTGTGATTATTGTTTTAGTTCAGTGTTTGTTCTTTTAATTAGTAATTAAAGTATCAGCTTTAATTAGTGGCTTATTTATATATTTTCTATGGAAAAGCCGTCCCACGAACGTAACAATACATTACCTGTTCCTGTAATAATGCCAACGCATGTGGTCTGGAACGGAAATGCGCGGATTGGTCGTTGATAGGGTACACATCGTTACAGGAGTCACAATAACTGACAGCTTCGGGTGTTTTGGCAGATTTGTCCGTATCGGTTGACACATTGCTGGGTACTGTAACAAATTATTAAGAGGATTATTAACCAATTAATAATAAATATCTTGAGACATCTTACACTAATCGACCTAGTTCCACGGTAAGTTCAATTAAGGCTTGTGATGAGGGTCCGTTAAAGTACCACTCTTTGTCACCAGGGGGGGGGAGAGGGTTTGGTATCTTGTCACGTCACTAGTATATTTCGAGATTATTTTGTTATCATGAAATTTAAATTACTTAGGACCAAAGATAATAAAATCACTACCTTAGGTACTCTGGCAGTGCGCGTTTTTAAAGAGCAAAAAATACTACGCGAAAACTAGGGGAGGGGGGTCTTGGCATATACTACGCTTGGTCACCAGGGCGAGGGGGGGGGGGGTCAAAAAACGCTTAAAAAGGGTCACGTAGTGTGGGTATGTTCCCTTAGCTCAGGACCGGGACCAGTGGCGTACAGGAATAGAGGCCTATGCTCAGCAGTGGGCGGTAATCGGCTGACAATGATGATGATTGGTGACATGACCCAGATATTGTCACATATCTACTCCATCGATGCCTATTTGTCATATGCCACCAACTGTCCGTATGCTAGATTTTACAAATAGGTCAAAATTCTATTCGTTGTCTTGTTTCATACCACTCTGTCACGCTTTTAGTTGCTGTTTCGACTCAGTATATAAAAAAAATCCGGTGAACTTGTATTTTTTTTCGCTGGATTTAATCATCAGAAATTGAAAACAAAATATCGTTTCATAAAGAAATCACCACTGCGTCACGTTTATAGGGACAAAATAAGACAACGAAAAGAATTTAGACCCAAATAAGCAAGGAGAAAAGCCAGAAAAAAATTGTTGCATGATACTTACTCTCAGTATGGGCCGTGTGGTGACGGCAGTAAGAATACATTTGTCACCACCCCAACTCCTCCTGCGGGTGTCGTAAGAGTCGGCTAAGGGATTGAAGTGTCACTGACCATTATTTGGTAAATTATTGATGATGGGCAGCAGCGTCATCATAGTGGACACATTACTGCGATCGCCAATCCGCGTGCCCAGCGTGGCGATTATGGGCATTTACCTCCTACTGCGTCTCTACGCATAGTTAATAGGAGAGGCCTACGTCCTGCAGTGGACAATCATAGGCTGATGATGTATGTATGTATGTATGTACTTACTCTCAGCGGAGTCCCCAGATCCAGCAAGGTGGCTGGTCAGTCTGTCTAACGCAGCAGCGGCTAGTTCTTTAGCGGCTCTGTGTCCTGAACTATTGTTATGGGACGGTGACGTCTCAATGTGACAGAGATTGCAGTACATGATGCCAGTGCTGGTAACAGAAATCAATTATTTAAACACAGATAAGCAAATAAAAATTATGAAGAAATAAGGTTCTATGTGGACGTAATCTTTTGTATGCTTGCAGATCTGCTCCATTACAATTACAATCACTTATTTTTTGATGATATTCAGTCATATAACATCACCTAGGGGATAACAGTTGCGTAGTTTGTTAGAAGAAAGTATCCTGCACAGTCTACTAACATGACTAGTGAGTGACCCAAAGTTTTTACATTAGCCTAGTTGGTAGTGACCCTGCTTACGAAGCTGGAGGTTCCGGGTTCGAATCCTGGCGAGGACATTATTTGTGTCTTTATTTATCACAAATATTTGTTCCTTGGTCATGGCTGTCTATGTATTTAAGTATTTTAATATGTATTTAAGTATTTATATGTATCTATCAATTATATACAGGGTGTAAGTCTAATACGGGCGAAGCTCTTAACGGGTGTTAGTTTACGACATAATAAGTACATTCCAATAACTTTTACTTAAACTTAGAGCAACAAAATTTTCCATACAAAATAATTCGGCGCGCAATGTAGAGCAACATACGCCAGTTAAACACTCGTTGACAGCTAATTTCAAAAGCAGATGACATAACTGCCATATCAACAATAACAAATGTTCGTACCTACATTGCTACTCCGATAATCTTTAAAAAATTCTGTGGGGTCATAATTAAGAGTAACTTTAAAAAAACCTTGTAATCCATGATTACACCAATGAATCCCATGCCTGGTTTAATTGATCGCCCGTATTAGTTTTACACACTGTATATATCGTCGCCTAGTACATCACAAGCCTTCATTGATTAGGTTGATTTGTGTAAAATGTGCCTAGATATTTATTTATTTTATTTTTATTTTGTTAGAAGAAAGTATCCTGCACAGTCTACTAACATGATTAGTGGGTGGGTGACCCCACCTTAGAAAGTCCATGTAACTCTCAAAAAATTAAAAGTTTTTACATTTTAATGCTACAAAACTTTGATTTTAAGGGTGAACCAGGAGAACCGAATGAATGACATAAAAAAGTGATTGACCCAAAAACTAATTTCGATTGCTGCTCTTGCATACTAAATGTTAATATAAACCGAATATTGGTGACATCATCACACAAGTATGTAATGTACCTTAATTACCTACATATAATATGAATCACTTATCTCCAATAAAGTTTATCATGTTTGTGGTATGAGTATTTATGTAATATGTATATTACAAACAAAGGCTTAATGTATTAAGTAAGCTTTTGTATCCCCGAATGTGGATCCACATAATGAGAAAACTATGCACATATTAAAAAATATTTGCGGCACACAAGAGTCTAAGTTACAACCAGATGATTAATCAATCACTTTAGGTTTTTATAGACAAAATAATAATAAATAAATGAAAAACAAAGAATAAAAACAACTATGAATAATTTCTCCTAGATTCCATTATCAGACCCCAACTTAATTTTTAAAATAAAATTTATTAATACTTAATTCTTTACACCGGGTTGATACGATTGTGACAGTTAATTTTCAATTTAAAAAAATGTCAATACAGTGGCCCTACCGCGAAAAACGAAATTCGTAAATTTCGAGGATTTGTCTCTCTCACTCTAATGACGCCTTCGTTTGAGTGACAGAGAAAAATCCTCGAAATTTACGAATTTCGAATTTGGCGGTAGTAGGCCAGTTCATTATTAAGTTAGCAAATCGCGACTTTTCGGTTGCAAAGGGTTAATACTATGAGCCTTGCGATGCAAGAACCCCTATTCAGGGGTGGGCCTCCTCCAAACTATTCCGATGACATCATCCTCCCAACTCATGTGAGGTCTTCCTCTGCGACGCTTACCAACTAGACCTTTCCAAGATGTGACCCTTTTAGTCCACCTGTCATCTTGTAGTCGAGCTACATGTCCCGCCCACTTCCATTTGAGCTTTTGAGCGTTTTGGGCATCAGCGGCTTTAGTTAATTTTCGTATTTTTGAATAAAGTATTTTTTGCACTTTCTTTATACTCGTCATGCTACGCTCAATTCCCCTTTGACAAGAGTCTATTTTGTTTTTAACATTTGTTGTGAATTTCCATGACTGATCCCACCTATTGGTATACATATTTACAAATTATGTAAATATACCAATAGATATGTATATAATAGTATGGTTCAGCGAAATCAGCTTGTTTTATTTCATAGCAAGTTTGAGAAAAGCACTATACATATCTCGGAGAGAAACAGGGTTACAGGCCCCATATCCTTTTAATTATATCCTATATATTTTCTTTATTTTTTTTTAAATACAAAAGCCTGCACCACTCAAACTTTCCTTTTTGCCCAATGGTTGACTGGTAGAGAATGCCTTAAGACATTCAAGACTTAAGTGCAATAAGATTTTAAATAAATAAATATCGAAGATATCTACTTGGCCTGTAACCCTTTGTTTCCCGTCCTCTATAGTAAAGTACTATTGCTTTATTTATACCATAAACTAATAAGTTAATAAAAATACACAAAATATAACTTATGTTATAAATATAATTTATGTATCATTTTGTTCTACTATTCCATTTACTCCCCAAATCACTCTATTGTGACGTCACCGCTACAACAATCCAGGGCCTTGTTATCACTTAACATAGTACTGAATGGCGAGAGCCTACTAACCTGCTATGTCCAGTTTTATAGTCAAACATCGTACTTCGTTTATTAACTATGTACGTACTTAACTTACAAACAGAATAAGTATAAATAAACCTCTACTGGTATTTTAGATGAGTTGTCTGGCAGTTTCAGAGCGCCGACTAGGGTTTCCGGCACTGAATATGTTAAATATCGTAATCTATATAATACATACTGTTGCTCACACATGAAAGATAGACGATAGATAATCTGTTTACATGTAGATATTGTTATTTTGTTATCTTGGCTGCTTTATTAATTACAAGAATTAGATAAGGACAATGGTTTTCCTTGAATTTCACGACAATTTCGTCATAACGTGCAATGCAAAACAAGTTATTTTAAACAAGTTTTACGTATTGTAATACTTAAGACTATTAGTATGAATATATCTGATTATTTAACTTACTCTACAATAGACTGGAATCCTTATTAATCCACAAATTTAGTAACAATTTTTTTCCAGCATCCGCCAAGTCGGTAGTAGGTAAATAAAAAGCACAGTTTTTTTTTTTTTTTTTTTTTTTTTTTTTTTTTTTTTTTTTTTTTTTTTTTGGCTTTCTGACGATTAGCCAGCGTCATGTCGTGAGATAATCATAACGAAATATAATAATAGAAATAAGAATTGTTGCTATTTCCAAGACGACGATAAATAAAAATAAATACATGTATCATGTTTATGTACAGTCAAAAACAAATACAATAATATATATATATTAAAAAAAAAAGAAAAGCAGAAGGAAGAAAGAAAAATAAAATCAAAGTTTTAATTTATTATATTTACAAAAAGAAGCTAGTGAAGAAAGGACGGAAATATCTTTAGTTTTTAGAAGTTCTAAAATAGAAGTGGGAAAAGGAATTTTAAAATGAGTAAGTTTTTTATTGGAAATACTTCGGCTATTCCATTGAAGAATTACTTGGTCCATTGTGACTAGATGAAAGGAAAGATGAGATCGGAGGTGCAACGTGGGAAATCAAAGTTGGATTAGCCAACGGATTGTTAGGAGAAAAAAGTTTAATAAGGGATGTGATAGATTTTATGAGATCTGAAATTAATTGTTGAGTTTTTGGGGGTTGTTGATCAAGGTAAACAGGCCTAGATTCTATAACTGGATCTCTTGTCAGTAAATCATGGGCCCTCTTGTCATAGCCTTTTTCCAACCGAGGAGGAGACCGAGGTTGGCGAAAAATAGTTTTTTTGTAGGACGTCTGAGGAGAATGGGAAGTGGAAGCTGTCACGTTGGCGTATGATTGATGACTAACTTTAACATGACGATTAGATGCTTCAATATAAGAAATATTTTCATCGGCCATGGTTTTTTTAATGTTCGTTTGGCGGATGTATTCAGGACAAGATTTGCTATTTGCAGAATGACCAGCTCCCAATCCCCGAGGGCAATTGCAACAGAATGGCTGAGGTTCTCCATCCACATTGCAATTGTCACCTTGATGACCACCTCGGCATCGGAAGCATCTAGGGAGGGACCTACATTTTTCCTTGGTATGACCGTAACGACAGCATTTAAAACATTGAATGGTTGGGTAACTGTACTGTTCAACAGGTAAAGAGTTCAAACATAGAAAAACTCTTTTTGGCAAAATTTGACCATCAAAAGTGACAATCACTGTTTCCGAAGGAAGCCACGTGTATGTACCGTCTGGTTTAGTTTTTTTGAAATTAAGTCGTCTTATTTTAATGGGGACAGGACCGCCCGAATTTAAGGGGACCTTAAGGTTATCAAGAACATCCTCTGGAGACCAATCAGCAGGGATTCCTCGCACCAAACCCATCCTTGTTACATTAAAGGAAGGGATAGAGGCTTTGAACTTATTATGGGATAAGGTGGTAGATTCCAGGAAATGGTTGGCATCGGCAGCTGAATGGAAGCTAAGTGAAACTCGGTTACGCCCAATTCTTTTTACCGATCCCTCTATAATATTAGGGAATTCCCGTTTCCTACTTTCTAAGAACCGACCAAACGTCACAGGATGTAGAGTAGTGCCTGAATCTTGTGTCATTTCAATTTTTTGAACATAGACCAAAAAGGGGCCCTGGTCATTGTTGGAGTAATTGGTACGCCCAATTGGAGTATGGGGAGAGGAAGGAGTCTGAGAAGGAGTTTTATTTTCATGAGACTCCAGAATTAAATGAGCAGGTGGAGTACTTATTACAGACTGGTTACGAGATTGTTGACCAGGAGGTAACTGACTATCATCCGTGGAGCAATGGGTCTGATTAAATTCCACATTAGAAACATCCGACCATCTGTCGGAGGGGCTGGAGGATCTAGACCTGGCTCCTTTGTCCTTATTCAAGTTCTTATCATTCTTATCTCTTTCATGTATTTCCTTCCTTTTTTCTCTATCCCGATTTATATGAACACGCTCCATGGTGGAAGAGGAAATCCCAGATAGGTGGTATTTTTCGAATTGTTCATGCTGAGATAAACTAATATTTAAAAAACTGGGCTTTCCCCGCTCCCCATGGTTTAAAGCAACATCCTCATTCATGAGGATGTTGTTTTGGTTTCCATGGGCAACCCCCCTTCTAGATGAAAATTTCTATTGTATAAACTAAATAAAACGTCTTACCCGAAGTCTGGAAAAGCAACAATATATGAAATAAATAAATTACATAAGTATTAATTTTGGCCAAAAACACAGATAAGCAGGATTATCGCAAATAACCAAGAAAATTATTTAAATTAACGAAAAACCGGCAACGACACTCAGCTGACAGCCGCCAATCAAAATTAAAATTAAAAGCACAGTTGACAAATACACAACTTGTTTTTTTTTTTTTTTTTTTTTTTTTTTTTTTTTTTTTTTTTTTTTTTTTTTTTTTTTTTGGCTTTCTGACGATTAGCCAGCGTCATGTCGTGAGATAATCATAACGAAATAGAATAATAGAAATAAGAATTGTTGCTATTTCCAAGACGACGATAAATAAAAATAAATACATGTATCATGTTTATGTACAGTCAAAAACAAATACAATAATATATATATATTAAAAAAAAAGAAAAGCAACTTGTTTTTCTGACGTCATTTACGTCAAATCGGTCAGAGGAGTGTTCAGAACTAGGAAAGTAAGGAAAGGAGATACTTGGCAAAAAAAACAACAGTTCGATTACTATTATTTGTATAATTAGTACCGTTCAATAAAGTTATAGCTAATTAATAAAGTTAAAAGATTATAAAACCTTACAATAACGACAGCGTTTTTTGGAGGGAAAATACTAAATTACAGTCATTACAAGCACTGCAGAAAATATTTGTTTTCGAACGCCGGCCGCGTTCACCATTTGAATTTGACCAAAGATTTAAATAATTCCCGAACGTTATTATTTATTAAGCTGTCAAAATTGTCAAACAAGACAGTGAAAGACACTCGTACTCAACGAGAAAAGTGCATAAATTAACATTTGCATTTTCATTTTGCTGTTAAAATACTTTTTAGAATGAGTGAAACTGATTCAAAACTGTGTAAAATTTGCTTGAACAACAATACACAGCCAGGCTTGTTCGATAACCCGTCCGTAAATAAGTTTTTCAGTCATGTTTTGGGTATCCCTGTAAGTAATTACTGATTCTATTCTATACAAAACATGTTAGGATATCGAGAAGAATAAGAATTATAATTTTGTTCTGTTCATAGAGAGAGGTCCTTTGTTTTGCTACTGTTAATGTTTAACATCAGAGCCGTATTCGTCATTTTTTTTGGCAGATATTGCCACAAATTTTTTACTGTTTGTACTTACTTGAATTTTCAGAATTGAAGAGTAGAGCCCGTAGCATAAATGCTACTTTTGCTGTTACGTTAATCTGCCACTGCTTAACATACGGTCAATGCTGGTAATACCATCTATCAAGAAAGTCTGTCTACCAACTGATTTTCATCCCTAACTCAACAATATAAGACGCATATGATGGACTTTCCTTACAAAAAAATATGCCAGAATTTCCTACACTGGCCGTGTGATGGCAGTAAGAATACATTTGTCGCCACCCCAACTCCTGCGGGTGTCGTAAGAGTCGACTAAGGGATTGAAGTGTCACTGACCATTATTTGATAAAAGATTGATGATGGGCAGCAGTGGCATCATAGTGGACACATCACTGCGATCGCCAATCCGCTTGCCCAGCATGGTGATTATGGGCATTTACCTCCTAATGAGTCTATACGCATAGTTAATAGGAGAGGCATACGTCCAGCAGTGGACTATCATAGGCTGATGATGATGGCCCACATACAACCTTACATATTATTTTATTCCGTAGGACCCTCCTATTAGAATATGGCTCTGTGCCTGGTGCTCTTCCACATTAAAAAAGATACTGAGGCTGGTGAGACTCGCAGAGGAGTCGCAGAGTTTCCTGTCTCGAGTGAAACTGGTAAGCCATCAATATTATTAATTTTTAGGTTTAGTTGCAAAAAAATGTTACATAGGTCCTTTAACACGTTCGCCTCCGGTACTGTTTCACTACGTGCTAATACTATGCCGATCGAAGTTATATGATAGAAATCTTATGCCAGTGACACGCATGTGTGACCAAAAAGATTCTACTCCTATGCCGGTGACACAGCACTGTGTCAAAAACGTTCGTATTTTTATGCCACTACATAAGAGTGAGAACTTGTTTGATGCTAGTGTCGAACGTGTTAGTAATATTTCTTTAACACATTCGACGCCTGTGCCACAGCGTCTATGATCAACAAAATCTGACTCCTATGCCAGTGACACACATACCAGTAATCTTATTCTTATGCCACAGCATGAATCAAATTACTCCTATGCCAGTGACATACAAAGGTGCGGTTAAACTAAAAGAGCATTCGCTGTTCTAGCGCCCGCTCTACGAAATCAACCAATCACGTTTTGTGTACCGATCGAATTTTGTAGAGTGGGAGGTTAGAACAGCAAATGCTCTTTTAGTTTAACCGCACCATAATACGAACGTTAGTGACACAGGTGCTGGAGTACAATCTTTTCCATCACAGATGCGTGTCACTGGCATAGGAGTTCTATCAGATAATTTCGATCGGCATAATGTTAGCACTTAGTGAAACAGTACTGGAGGCGAACATGTTAAAATATAATTGGAAAAATGCTTTTTCAGAATATTGGTGAACATAGGCCTTGTTATTCCACTCTTTCTTTCCACCATAACAAACATACAGACATCCCACCATTCAAAGAGGCAAAGAAATCAAAAATAAATAAAGAAACCTATAAAAAAATTAAACAATTGAAAGATATAACTGTAAAAGAAACAGTAGAAGTTGAAAATATAGTTAAAAATGAAGACAATGAAATTCAATATAAAGTAGAAGAAATTAAAGTAGAAGCTATTGATATAGAAGATGTTAATAATACAGAAGATGATAATGAATTTGATGACATCGAAAAATATGAAAAAGGTGATACAGAAATTATAGATAAACCTAAAAGAAAAGTGAATTCTAACTTAGATGCTAAATGTGAACAGTACAATTTCACACTGAAAATACTGAGTATAGAAGAACAAAAAGAAGAATTGGAAGAGAAGAAAAGATCAGAGATATATATGAGTAGAAAATACAAGTGTGAATTTTGTGCCATTGGTTTTGTCACTAAAGATGTTTTTGAGGAACATAACCAGAAACATTTAGAGGTTGGTATTAAAATAGTACATTATGACACAAGCGCCAAAAATATGAAATTCGAAACAAGCGGTGATAGTTTAAAACATGACCAAAGTGAGTGATTAAATCGACATGAGTTACGAATTTCGTTATTGCACGTGTCTCGTACGACGTTTTTTAGTACAGATGGCCTCCTGAAGTTTTTGACCTGACGTAAAATGAGCCACTTCTCGCTCTAGCGCGTAAAAAAGGCACCATCTGTACTAAAAAAAGTTTATTTCTAGTTTTGCAGTTTTTCTTTTCAGAAAAAAATAAGGCTTTTCAAGTGGTATTAAACTCAATGTTATTAAAGTACAGTCAATGGTATTTAAACCGAAATTAGATTTGACTACATTTAATATTTTATTTGACAATTCAAAAATAGAAAACTTAGATATTACTGATATTAGGTAGATGAGCTTTTTCACTTCCAGGGACACCCAATAGGCATGATGACTGGCAAGTCAAATCAGCATCTTTTTTCGAACTGTTAAAACGATCACCACTATGGAATTTTATATGAAATACACAAAAATGACATCACGTTTGAGTACTGCCAGTTCTTTTAAATTTATTAAATAGAAGTTCTGTACAAAAAATACTGCAATCTATATCTTAGTAATAATTTCTTCGTGTATTATGTCGTGCATAATGTTAAATAATTTATTTTAACTACGGTCATCATCCCTATTCTGTAGATGTATCAGCAAGAGCTGCCTGTCTAAAATTAAATATAAATAAAATTTAACTCCCTTATTTTCGCTCTTATTGACATACTAGCGACCCGCCCCGGCTGCGCACGGGTACTATACCTACATAAAAACCTTCCTCTTGAATTACTCTACCTATTAAAAAAATCTCATCAAAATCCGTTGCGTAGTTTTAAAGATTTAAGCGTGCAAAGGGACATAGGGACAGAAAAAGTGACTTTATTTTATACTATGTAGTGATTGGTAAGACCGAAAGGGATAAACGATACTCGTTTGTTAGGAAACGGCTTGTTAAGTTACGAGACGTTTATGCATAAGGGGGTCATCATCATCATATCAGCCGAAAGACGTCCACTGTCGAACATAGGCCTCCCCCAAAGATTGCCACAATGACCGGTCCTGTGCCACCCGCATCCAAGCCTTCGAGCCTTCTTATGAGGCCCATTGTAAGCAGCCACGTTTTCGTACCGTATGTCATCACTGGCAACACACATTGATCAAAGACTTTCGTCTTCAAACACTGCGGAATATTGGACGAAAATATGTGTCGTAGCCAGGGCTGCCAACCGTCCCGCTATATGCGGGACGTCCCGTTTCTGGGGTCCTAAAGTATGGGTCCCGCAAAGGGTTCACGCGGGACGCGAGTTGTCCCGCTTTTCACGGAAAACTAAACTGAAAATACTAAAACAATAATATTAATACGTAAATGAAAGCAATTTAAGATTTCGTCATGTTAATTTGAATACGAGGGTTGATCCGTATGCACCACCCCTAACCCTCTTATAATAAAACTACATTCAAGATTAATATTTTATTTTTCTACATAGTTTCCATCAATAAAAATAAAAAATCCAAAAAAATTTTTCCACGTAGAAATTCCTTTAATTTTGGGAATAGCCTGTAGTCGCTGGGGGCCAAGTCCGGCGAATACGGTGGGTGTTCGACCAATTCGAAGCCTGCTTGGTGTATGGCAGCCTTGGCAACACAGGACGTATGGCTGGGAGCATTGTCTTGGTGGAAGAGTACGCCCCTTGTTAACTTGCCCCGGCGTTTCTCTTTAATAGCCTCTCGCAATTTTAGAATTAAGTTTGCATAATAGGCCCCTGTAATTGTCTCTCCCTTTTTCAAATAATCAGTCAGGATTTATCCTTGAGCGTCCCAGAATACAGACAGCATAACCTTTCCTGCTGACGATGCCACTTTAAATTTACGTGGGGGCGGAGAACCACTGTGCTTCCACTGTTTACTTTGGATTTTAGTTTCGGGATCGGAGTGGTGTACCCAAGATTCGTCCATGGTTACGTATCTATGGAGAAAGTCATCTTTATTTGCTCGGTACATATCCAACAGACGCTTGCAAATTAATACTCTTATGTCTTTTTTGATCAATGGTCAACATTCGCGGCTCCCACCTTGCACTGATCTTATTCATACCCAATTCTTTAGCAAGTATCTGTTGCACTACATGATATGACAAGCCAGTCTCTTCAACAATTTGCCTGATACGCATTCGCCGGTTTTGCAACACCAAATCGTGGACTTTTTTAATGTTTTCGTCTGTAGTGACAGTTATAGGTGGTCCACCGCCATGTTGGTTTTTTTTACTTTTTAATAACCTCTACAGGCCTATAAACTTACACCAAAAAGGTTTTAATAATCAAGTGACAGCAAAGAGGTCAGGGGTGGTGCATAAGGATCAGCCCTCGTATACCGCGACGTCCGCACCAATATAGCCCGCGAGCACAGTGCACTGAACGTGTATAACAGACAAAATATGAATAATTGCGTTGGGTGCATTAGGTGCATCTAAATTGAAACGATCTGAAATTAAGCATTGTTTTTTAATGTTAATGTCATTCCCGTCCCGCATTTTATAACCAGGTCCCGCAATTTATGCGCGAATTTCCCGCATATCTGTGATTTTTGGTTGGCAGCCCTAGTCGTAGCTTCCCGAACGCTGCCCAAACGAGTCGGATTCGACGATTGACCTCTTTCTCGAAGTTGGACCTACTAATAAGGGGGTAAATCACAGAATTAGATTTGGATAGAAGAAACAAGTTCATTCATTTGTATGGCGGCCGAGCGTGTCAGATTTTGTATTGAAGTTGTTACTTGCCTATGATTTTAAATATGTCTCAGGCCCTTGAGTATTCATATTTTTTTAAATTTATTTAATCTTACTTAAGGAGGCATTATTAATGTTTTTGTTCACTTCAACTTACAAAATTTGTCGCCCGAAAGCTGCAAGCTGCGATTAAAGACGGACAACTCAGTGGATTTCACTGAGTTCATTTGACACGCTAAGTAGATACGCTTGCTTGATCTATGGTATATATGACATCTGTGGGGTAAATCTTCACTAATTTGACTTTTTCCGACAGTCTCACAGTCCCCACGAATGCCCACTATGCCACCTCCGCTTCAGCACAGCGTTGGTGCAATCCCAGCACGTGTTGGCACATGCGCGTCGCTTCACTTGCCGACTATGTGGTTACGTTGTTACCCGGTAAGTTCATTTTTTACCTTCCGGTTGCGGGTTGCGGGCTTTTCAGTGACGCTTTAAAAATTAATTGTATGTTATATGTAGTTTGTACTTCTGTTTGTATCTTAAGCGCACTGAATATAATACATTTCGATGCAAGTGCAAAATAATGCATTGTGCATCAAGGGAGGTAAGTACGGAATTACTAACAAGAGTGTTAGAAGCCCGACGCCGTCAGGTGGAGGGCTTTTATGACTCGAGTTAGAATTCCACTTACCATGTTGCATGTTTTTCAATGTTTTTCATCACACTTGCCGACAAGAAATAAGTTTTAAGAAATAACATTATTAAATGACGTACTGACATTTCTATTACTCCCTAGGGAATTTCACTTTTCTATTTCATCCGCTGCGCGCGCAAACAATGGCGCGCTTAGGTAGCAAGTGTGATGAAAGATTTTTTTTTCGACTTGTGTGAAAGTTGGAGCCCGAGTTAAAAGAAGTTTTTACACGTGTATCGAACGAGTTTTTTCACAACAAGTACCTTAAAAAGATAAATTAACGCACTAAATAGCGGTTGAAGTTTATATAGGATAATATAAAAATTCATTAGCGGGACGCATTTAAGAGGGGATGACATTTGTCGACGAAATTACAGGACCTTTTTTGAAAGACCATTTAGTATGGCGTGTTGCTTCCATGTTTTATTTCTTTATTTCAATTTTATTTATAAACAAACTACAAGTAGATACATACAAAATTAAATTCTAAAAGTATAACTAATCTTAAACTAGATAAAATCTAAAATAAATCTGAAATAGGCCCCTGCGGCATGGTACCCAGGACGCTGGGAGCATTTTCTCGCTCGGTTGCCAAGCTAATGCGTCGAGCGAGGAAGCTGCCAGCCTTTGGGTCTCCCGTGACGTCTCTGAGTCTTTATTTCTTCGTGGGATACAGAGTTTTTTTCTTTGATATTTAATATTTAGGCCGTGTGGCACGGCAGTAATAATACATTTGTCACCGCCGCATCTCTTCCCGCAGATGTCGTAATAACAGCCGACTAAGGGATTGAAGTGTCACTGACCATTCTTTGATTGAATATTGATGATGGGCAGCAGCGTCATCATAGTGGACACATTACTGCGATCGCCAACCCGCTTACCTAGCGTGGCGATTATGGGCATTTACCTTCTAATGCGTTTATGGGCCAATCAACTTTTCGATCGACACTATTTTGCCCCGTAACGCGGGTGACAATTTCATCAAGTTTGCTAGAAAAAATGCTTATAAACTGTACATGCGTTAGGCCCACACAAGTTCACATCGATACATTTAGGTTCCAACTGTTTTTCATTGTAAATATGTGTATAGTATTGGTGCATTCCACGAAAAAGTCCACCATTGTCCCGTTTTTCACACGGTTTTTCTCAAAATTGTGGGTTTATCGAAGTTCTCTTGCTTGACCAGAGGAGTCAAAAATTGCTCATAAATATATATTATAACTAATTACTCGGGAGAAAACTCAAATTGTCGAAATATACACGCGTTTGTACGGGACAGCCCATGGAATGCTCCTATTAATTGATGTACATTTGTAAGTTCATGAAAAGTAACGCAGCAGACAGAAAATATGTCGATCGAAAAGTTGATTGGCGCTTATACGCATAGATAATAGGAGAGGCCTACGTCCAACAGTGGACTGAGATAGGTTGATGATGATTTAATATTTATAAAGTCATTGTTGTTAGGTTTACAGATTGCGAGAAACATAGACGGAAATGCGGGCAGGCCTGTCCGGGAGTCTGTTCGCTTTGCGACAAGATATTTTCGTGAGTACGGGGCAATAGGGATGATGACTGTAGTTAATAGTTATTTGTTTTACTAGGTTTTAAGGCACGAGAGTTGAACAAGCTTTGCTGCCGAGTGAAACACAACATTTTTCACCACACTAAAGCGAGGAAACATGCGAAATAAAATTCAAACATAACAAATTAGAAGGTATTTATTTGCAAGTCCTCAACTTCCAAAAAATAAACAAATCAACAAATAATAAAACAATAACCTCAAATATTTGTCTTGGCGTGGCAATGCTTAAAAATTCAGGATAATTCCAAAATGAGACTCGTCGGCGATATTTCTGTGATTTTCGGAATTATCCCACTTTCGCATCTCGCAATCACCCCAAAGCCACTTAAGTATGTTAAACTAAAATATCACCAATGAAAGAAAAAAAAAATATTCGGATGCGTTCTGAAATTTGCACAGTGTCAACACTTTCATTTTCCTATTGTTTTTATTTGTCGTATTTTTAGAACTTTTAATTAAAAGCCTTTTACAACAAAATATGGTATTTAATTTGGATTTTAGCATATTACTTTTTTAAGTTCTCTCCAATTTATTAAACAGAAGTTCTGTACAAAAATGACTGCAATCTACATCTTCGTAATAATTTCTTCGTGTATTATGTCGTGCATAATGTTAAATAATTTACCGCCGAGGGGTACAGGCATCAGCCGCGAAAGCGGAGTACGTGGGTTCGATCCCCACCTCGGACATTAGGTGATCTTGGTCGTTTTTCTTTGGTATATGACATCTAATATTTATAATTTAAATAATTTATTTTAACTACAGTCATCATCCCTATTTATAGCCAAAACAGTTTCCACTTTTGATAATAAAATTTAAGTAATTTGCTCAAACAAGACAAGACTCAATATATAAGAATCTAACTATAGCTTCTGCAAGACCTACACATAACATAACTGTTAAACCATTACATTCCAATGAAATAATATGATATACATATACAAGGTGCCCACGAGGAAAGGGAGAAATAGCATATTCCTGAGACTAAAAGAAGCAATAAATGTTAAATAAGTTTTGGTCATATATGAAAAAAAAAACTTTTTGTTTAGTTTTTTTTTTGACGTTTTGAATGCCTTAATAAACAAAAAAAGGATTTTATTAATCAAACTATCGCAAAATATGCACTTTAAAGTTTCATGAACAAAAATATTTTTACATTTGCTAGGCAATTAAAAATATTTTTGTTCATTTGATTTCTATCAATTAAGTGTGACAAGACTAAGACAACATGGTGACAAAATCATTTCCTAAAATGCGTTTATCATAGCGTAACGGTTTTAAGAAAAAAACAAATTTTCTCTTAAAATAGACTGAATCCAGAAAACTTCATATGACATTTTTAACTTCAAATTTGGTCAGAAATCCGCTGTTGAATTTTTTCCCTTTCCTCGTGGGCACTGTATGTAGTTACAAGTAAACATTTACTAATAACAAAAAGAATATTTATTTATCAATATACAGTCTAATAGAGTAGGATTAAAAAGGCAAAAGCTGCGTTTGCTCAACTAAAACCGGTCTGGAATTCAAATGTCTCGCCTCATTAAAATCTTCCTCTTCGAATCCATCGTCAAGTCAGCTCTTCGTCTGTGAAACGTGGAGAGTGACTAAAGGGCTGACCTGACACACAAGCTACAAGTGTTTGTCAATAAGTCCCTTCGATCGATCCTCCGCATATTCTGGCCGAAAAATAACACAATATTTGAAATCAATGAAAAATATTTATTTCTTGTTTGACTTTCTTATTTCTTGATTTAGTCATAAAGTACAAAGAATAGGGTTTAGTATGGTAAAGCTTGCTGAGAAATTACTTCGAAGGCTTTGCTGTAACATAGCGCTCCTTTATTAAAATTTTCTATGAAATTTGCATAAATATGGGTGAATTTCGTTGCTGCATTGTGAAATCCCCTACTTCAAATCATGGGCTATCGAGAGCTTGCTGACATAGATCTTTGACTATAAATTACCCCATAAAAAATAAACAATTATGTTAAATCGCAATATATGGTGTTCACTGAAATGAACGAAAAACGGTCAGAAAATGGGGTCAAAACCGTTTTTCGTCAAGGATGGGCGATTTGCAATTATAATACTTAATCCCATTCTCTGTACTTTGTGTGTCAGGAAAACAAATTGGAATTGGTCGAAAAAAGTATGCTTTTTCGTTACATTTAAATCTTGCGTTATTTTTGGGACACCCTATATAAAGAACGAGGATTTGTGGAACGTGTGCCGTCAGATTTCAATCGCTTAAGAAGTAACGCAGCGGAAGTGGAGATGGATCGGGCATGCTCTGCGAAGCAAATATTAAATATATAATATATCCTTTATTTTTCTCATAGGTGGTGTGAAAAGCAGTATGTGTCACATGGTATCAAAATTATTTTCGTATTGGGCGTTAGTCCTTGAGTCCCTCATTACGCTCAGGATTTCTCTTTAGAATCCATCATTTCATTCGGCCTTCAGTGAACGCCAAAATACATCATTTTGATCTCTTGTGGCACAATCTCTAATAATAATTCAATCAATCTACTAATAATAATCTACACATGGTATCAAAATTTCCTCTTGAGTGTTAACGATTGAATCCCTCATAACTTTCAGGATTCGGCTTTAGAATCCTTCGCTTCATTCGGGCTTCAATGAACGCCCTCGCCAAAAATATATAATTTTGATCCCTTGTCTAATCTGCTATTTTACATTACTGTTTTTTTTATAGGAACCAGAATTCTCTTGACAATCACATAAGGGGCGTGCACTATAGAAAAGAAAAGAAATTCGTATGTTCGTATTGCAACCAGAAGTTTCAGACTAAGCAGCGACACGCTATACATACCAGGTACGAAAATAAATTATGTGACCATATATAACATGGATGTCTAACGCCAGCTTAAAAAGGCCCCCAAAAAAAATAGAATTTATTTATTTTTTGTTTATTTATTAACCAACATACATTTACAGCACATTGCCAAACGATACCGTTATAAGATAGTATTAGAATAACGATATACAGTAATTAATAACATTAGCGAGCGTTAATTTTACATTGTCAAAATAATAATTGATGTACATGATTAAATGCATGTACATCAATTATTATTTTGACAATTGACTTTAGATGTCGACTTAAACTTTAACATAATCAATATAATCATACTCTTCTATTGGTAAAGTGTAAAGAATTGCTTTTTTGCGATCGCCAATCCGCTAGCCCAGCGTGGCGATTATGGATATTTCGTCCACACGTATAGTTAATAGGAGAGGCCTACGATCATTTTATGGATATTTCTTTACTGATTAACTGAACTAATTTAACTATACTTCAAATTATATTAAAATGATGGTTTAAAACTTGTTACCAGGACTCACACAGGACAGAAACCATACTCCTGCGATCTATGCGGACGATCCTTCGCCTCCAACTCGAACCTACGGAACCACTTGGCTGCTCACGGGCAGGCCCGGCCACATTACTGCGTAGAATGCGACAAATCGTACAAAACGAGGAAGGGGCTCAGACGGCATTTGCTCCAGGGCGCTTCGCATGTTGGGAAGAAAAGGTTTGTTTTTACTCAACAGCATATGTGATTGATAGAATCGTTAGGATAGTTCATAAATTCTAATAATAATGCACAATTTGTTCTTAGTGCATATTTTCGATAGTATGGTTTCAAACCATTCACCTGCAAGCAGTGTATGGTTTGACATGGCTGTTCAAAAACACTATAGAATAAATGGTTACAGCAAATAGTAACAATCACTTTTTTACATTCCTTTCCTTATATAATTAACACATTGGCAGTGTGTTTTTTTGTTTATTTTGGCTTATGATTATGACAGATGACGTCACTTAGTTTCCGCTATCGTGTTAATATTTATAACCAAATTTTAAGGAAGAGTTAATAATAATGCTGAATGGAAAGACACATCAAAATTACCTTACCTTAATTCTATTTATTATAGTGCTTAAAATGGAGTTACATTATGTACATCGCAGTTTCGCAGTAGTACGATTTCAAACCATACACCTGCAAGCAGAGTACACATCTTCGCTGCTAAAGAAACCCAAGTGTGGCGACTAATATAAAATCTGTTTGTTACAGTCACTCTTGTCACCATTGCCTCAAAAGTTTCTCCTCTGACAAACTCCTGGCGTCACACATCAGCTCCGTACATACAAGGGAACCTGACTCTTGTGCCTTCTGCCCGAAGGTTGGTTATTCTTTGTGCATCCAATTTTTGCAGCGGAGCTTAGTCGGTAGGGACCTTAACGAAGTTGGAGGCACAAGGTTCGAATCCCGTTGAGGGCCGTTGTCGTTTTAGTAAATTTTGTTGTCCTAATAATCACCAAATTCAAGAATTTAAAGACTACCGATTTCTCCAAGATCCCATCAGACCCTGATTTGGTGCCAATGGGACCCGTTCGATATTTTTTTTAATGAGGGTTTTCTGAAATGACGTTCACCAGGGCGGCAGCACTGAGGCGTCAGGTCCAGAAACTTGTCTAAATTCTCAGAGCGCCTAGTTTCGTATTTAAATGAGTTAATAAAATTATGTAAAAAAAATAATTTTATTTTTTTTACATAATTAAAGTTGTGATTAAAGTTAGTTTTTCTTTGGAATTAGATAACTGTTTCTTAGCGGGATCTTACGGCTCAGTGGCGCCAACTAGTGGCATACGTTTTCGAGAAAACCCTCATTGGTGCACGATTCTCGAGTAATGTTAGAACAAAAAGGGACGAATTGAAAACCTAATTATTGAAGTCGGTTAAAAGGTATGCCTACAGTATACATGACGTAAAATGTATGGCATTGGCATGAAAGTTACATACATCATCAGCCTATGATAGTCCACTGCTGGACGTAGGCCTCCCCTATTAAACTATGCTTATAGACGCATTAGGAGGTAAGTGCCGCGCGCAAGCGGATTGGCGATCGCAGTAATGTGTCCACTATGATGACGCTGCTGCCCATCATCAATCTTTTATCAAATAATGGCCAGTGACACTTTAATCCCTCAGTCGACTCTTACGACACCCGCAGGAGTTGGGGTGGTGACAAATGTATTCTTACTGCCGTCACCACACGGCCTATGAAAGGTCTTGCTAATTAAACTTATCAGCCTCCGTAGCCCAGTTGATAGTGCCCTGCCTACGAAGCTGGAGGTTCCGGGTTCGAATCCCGGCGAGGGCATTATTTGTGTATTAATTTATCACAAATATTTGTTCCTTGGTCATGGCTGTCTATGTATTGAAGTATCTGTATGTATCTTTCTTATATATATCTGTTTGTATATCGGTCATTGTGGCAATATTTGGGGGAGGCCTATGTTCAGCAGTGGACGTCTTTCGGCTGATATGATGATGATAATGATGATTTATCTATCTATTATATATATCGTCGCCTGGTACCCACATCACAATTGAGATTGAGCTTACCGTGGGACTAGGTCGATTTGAGTAAAAATTTCCAAAAATATTTATTTATTTATAATTAAATTCCTTTTTTGCAGACATTCTTGACAACTGGCAGTCTGAAAAAGCATCTACGAACAGCACATGATTCAGTAGCCGTCTAATATTCATCATCATCAGTCTCTCTCAGCCTCCGTAGGCCTCTCATATTATGCGTATGGACGCATTAGGAGGTATTTAAAGTCAATTTCAAATATGAAGGCCCGATTTCGCTTGACAAAGTCATTGGCAATGACACAGGCATCAACAGTAGGATTAGTGATAGCAAAAGATACCTGGCCAGACCTTTTTGTGGCGTGATATTTTTTGCATTCATCGGTGTACGACACGTCAATTTGTAGTGGACCAATTAAATGACAAAAGTTTGGAGTGGCATCGGGCGTTCGTATTTGAAATGGACTATACAGTGGATTCATCCTTACTTGTCTTATCATGTAAACAAACAAAATGTCAAAGATGCTCAAAGACAATCACTAGTGATTAGAAATCTCGAAATAATGAAATGTCAGCGATAATAAATATTTACGTAAATAGAGGAATATCGATTTTGCGTCGCCTGTCAGGAAGAGAATTAATTAGTACAATATTATATCAAAAACATATTGAAATCAACTACCACAATTTTGGTAAATTACTGCAATTTATTTTAATTGCATTTTTTCCAAGTTGTACTATAAGTATTAATATCGATATATTGACATGCCAACATAACGGTACATAGACAATCTAGACATCGCAATGTCAGATGTCATGAGGGTTATCCGACCGTAACAGCGTTTATTGATGAAAATCTTTACAGAAATGATATTTTTCAGTGTTTTTTTGAGTGATTATAATACTTTCCGAGTTTTTTAAAGTATGCAACAACATTTGACGTGATGATTATTGTATAATTGCAGAGAAAAGTGTGATAATGTTTTCAAAAAGTGTTTGTTTACATGATAAGACAAGTAAGGATGAATACACTTTAAATGCCCATAATCGCCATGCTGGGCAAGCGGGTTGGCGATCGCAGTAATGTGTTCATGATAATGCTGCTGCCCATCATCATCAGAGAAACTATTATATTATCCCGACGGTTCAAGCATGACGTTACACACGTGGTCGCAGGCAGGCTGGCGAAAAAATGTATCAACACTTTCTAGAAGTGAATAATCAAGATCAAGTGCGGGTAGTTCGCAAAATCCGCGAACCTAGGTGTTGATACATTTTATCGCCAGTCTGCCTGCGACAATGGGTGTAATACTGCGACCATATATAACATGGACGTCTAACGCCAACTCAAAAATGCCTCCAAAAACAATCCAATTGTGCTTAGATGGGCAGGACTTAACGTTTTTCTTAACACCGCGCATATTTCAGCGCAACATCTTTGACAAATGTTTATAGAATATAACCAATCAAAACTTTGATGGACCAATCACAACTATTTTTAAATGGCGGTTTAAGTTTTGTAGGTTGACATTGAAATTCATTGCCGTGATGTATTGAAGAGGGGGTGACACTTGTCAACTAAAATTCAGGCCCGTTTTTGAGAGGCAATTTAGTATGGCGTGCGGCTTCCATGTTTTATTTGTTCGTAGGTGTAATACCATGCTCTAAACGTCAGGATAATATAATAGTAAGTAAGTCCCGTTTCTCGTTAAAATATAATTCAGGCAGTTTTGTAAATAAATAAATCTATTTGGATCTACGTCACAAGACTTCTCATTTTTACCTTATACCTAGTACTTTGATCACATGATCACTGACTGATTTTTCTATCGCCAATATACACGGTGCTCGCGAGCATTCCAAAAGAATTTAATGCTGAATTACTGACCATATTTAGAGTCTTTAATGTTATATATAATTTCCTGGATTCGGATTGGTTTCAGAGATAATCAACCTTTTGACGTCGACTGTACAGCCAAAATAAATCACACACTTATTTCATAAAAAAACATTTATTTCGCAAAGTTACAAAAAGTTTACATTTCTTAAATAATTATTATATCAATATCACATTATTTGTGCTCTAAGTAACAACTTTATTTTATTCCACATCAATATCGTTGTTGATTTCTTCCTCAGAACTTCTGTTTTTCTGAAACACGAAAAGTCAAAAATGTATTTTTTTTGTTGGCCTCCGTAGCCTAGTTGGTAGTAAGCCTGCCTACGAAGCTGGAGGTTCCGGGTTTGAATCCCGGAGAGGGCATTATTTGTGTATTTATTTATCACAAATATTTGTTCCTTGGTCATGGCTGTCTATGTATTTAAGTATCTACAGTTGTGTGCAAAATAATAGCAGCAGTCAAAAAGTAGCAGTCAATAAGAAAATGAAAACTTGGACGAATTATTTTGGGACTTTCTTTTATTACTCAGGTACATAACATAATATTCATTCAAAACGAACTGCAAACTTTACTGAAGTAATATTGAAAGTAAGACAAACGTGGTTATGAAAACCAGCTTTTTACCCCTTAGCAGGAATGGTGTTCAAAACTGAAACACCTTATGGAAAATACACAATTGTGTGCAATTATTATAGTTTCGTATCTTGTCTATTGTTGTCAACCAAAGCTTTACATATACACCCATCTCATCCAGAAATATATATTTTTTCCTGTATGACCATCTTCCTCGCAGAGTGTACAAATTTTCGATTATTCTGATTTTTTATTGAAGTAATTGGTGTGTTTGCTTCACTGAAGCCATGGTCAAAGCAAACATTAAGAAACAAACTAAGTTATCGGTGAAACTTCATGTAAGAAGTCCCTAGCTGTCAAGAAAATTCGCCCCACGGAATCCGATGTCTGCGCATGACTCCTTACCAGCCACATCTGAGGGTCCCACTCTCCAAAGACATTCTTGAACAGCTCTGGCTCGAGTCCTTGCTTGATGATGACCACCGCCACAGTGCTACCTGGTCGCATCTTCCTTAAGTAAGCCTGTAACATACACATATTGAAAGTACACATCATCAGCCTATACAAGTCCACTGCTGGACAACGACCTCTCCTTAGCCTATGCGTATAGACGCATCAGGAGGTAAATACCCATAATCGCCACGCTGGGCAAGCGGGTTGGTGATCGCAGTAATGTGTCCACTATGGTGACGCTGCTGCCCATCATCAATCTTTAATCAAACATGGTCAGTGACACTTCAATCCCTTAGTCGACTCTTACGAGACCCGCAGGAGCAGTTGGGGTGGTGACAAATGTGTTCTTTCTGTCGTCACCACACGGCCAAGCCTGTAACATAGGTGTTCATCCTCAAGCCGTGTAGTGACGGCAGTAAGAATACATTTGTCACCACCCCAACTCCTCCTGCGGGTGTCGTAAGAGTCGACTAAGGGATTGAAGTGTCACTGATCATTATTTGATAAAATATTGATGATGGGCAGCAGCGTCATCATAGTGGACACATTACTGTGGCCGCCAATCTGCTTGCCTAGCGTGGCGATTATGGGTATTTACCTCCTAATGCGTCTAACCGCATAGTTAATAGGAGAGGCCTACGTCCAGCAGTGGACTATCATAGGCTGATGATGACCTCCTAATGCGTCTATTCGCATAGTTAATAGGAGAGGTTTACGTCCAGCAGTGGACTATCATAGGCTGATGGTGATGATGATGATCCTCAGTCTATTTCAGTATACACTGCTTGAAAATTTACGGAAAAATCCCGTTACTTTCTAAACGGCTCGTTTTTTTTCTCGGATCCTTTCGGAAAAATCAATGGGCGTTTCCACTCTCTACTTTCTACTATACAGGGTGCTCGCGAGCATTCCAAAAGATTTTAATCCTGAATTTCTGACCATATTTTGAGTCTTTAATGTTACATAAAATTTTCTGGATTCGGATTAGTTTCAAAGATAATCAACCTTTTTTAAAAGATTACGCAATGTGTTTTAATATTACAAAACCTTTTGCCTGGCAATCAAAAAATAAGAATAGACTTGACGAAATAACCTGTCCCTAAAAAATAATTAAAGTAAATAATTTTAACAAATTGTTGTTCGTGATAAAAAGTACTGGAAATGTTAAAAAGTATTCAAAAAGAGAAAAAATTTTTTTTTGGTGACTTTTGACATTGAGTATTTTTTGTTTATTTTGACGTCTAGAATGCATAGTTAAAATATCTCGCAATGCTCGCGAGCACCTATTTAGCGTTCATAAAGAAAAAAAATACCTCAGCGATATGGTTTCCAGCTTTCTTCATAGCATTGCTCGCTTCCTTGCCAATCCAGACGTACAGTTCGTCGCCAGAATCGAGCACGTACACGTCATCTTGATGTAGAGCCTGGGGCAGTACGAAAAAATGTTACATACGTACATACAGTGTGGAAATTTAACTCAGGCCGTGGAGGAAAACCACTTTAAATTAGAGATGGGCCGACTAGGGGTTTTGCCAACTAGCCGACTAGTCGGTGCTCAAATTGCCGATTAGTCGGCCGAGTAGTCGGCGATGCCGATCATAGTCATTTCTAATTCGGCTATTTTTAACAACAACAATTTTTCGGGTGCAATCGGAAATGTTCGTTTCGCTTTGCCCGATGCTCGATGTGCCACGCGTTCATGTTGTGACAAGTTTTGTTTACGTTTTTGTGCCGGTACGTTACGTTTGAAGTATTCAGAAAACAAATAGTTATTTCCGAAATAAACCAAGATCTTGGGCATTTGTTAGTAAGATTTCGTAGGAATTATGGTGCCGAATATTCGGCATTTTTGCCGACTAGTCGGTAGGTGTAAATGGTGCCGAATAGTCGGCGTTCCCGACTAGTCGGCCCATCTCTACTTCAAATCCTTAAGCTAGCTAATTTTGCTTAAAGGAGACATTCCTTTATTTTTGAAAAGAAACAAATCTGCATTAAAATAATTTTTTAAAGTCGCTTGCTTCGCCCGGGACTCAATCCATCTAAAATAAAATAAAAATAAACACTCTTTATTGTATTATACTAATCGGTAGTATTAATATTCAGGATTAAGTTTCTCTAAAAAATATTTGATTACTGTTCACTTTTAACGAGTTCGAGTCCCGGGTGAAGCAAGCGAGTTTAAAAAAATCTTTTTCTCAAACATGCAATGAAATGTTGTAGTTACGTGCCTAAAAAGCGGCCGGGAAGTACCTCGTTGCCGGCCTAGGCCGACAAGTGCCTCTTTTTTAATTTTCATTTGACATAGGGTTGTGACCTGGCATCTTGGCTTTTAGCCAATAATTATCTGTAAGTAATATTAGTGTTAAAAAAAATGATTGGCTACTATTTTGCAGTTATAATTAGGTATTTAAATTATATAATTTAAAATATGTACAATAACTACTCTAAATTATATTTAAAAAGTAGTATTATATGGGGCGATTTGTCGGCCCCGATCATCGCATGCGATTAATTGGACCCAACAGACCGCGACCGTCTAATACCGCTTTTTAAAATGAAATATGTGCACCTTTCAAATAATTCAATCTTAAAAAAAAAGAGGTGTCGGTGTCGTATTTGACTTTTGTTGTGTTTCAAAGACTTGGTTATGTAGTTGACTTATAATTTCTAAAAGATACATTTTTTTGTTTCATTTCATTGCATGTTTGAGAAAAGCATTATACATACCTCGGCCGTGAAGTAACGGGTTGCCGTCCGAATACTATCCGGCCTCGCTTCGCTCGTCCGTCTATATATATATTCGGCCGGCAACCAGTCACTTCCCGGCCTCGGTAGTAATGTACTATTAATGCAGATTTAAAGGAAAGTCTCCTTTAAGTAAACTGAGCTAGCTTAAGGATTTAAAGTAGTTTTCCTCCAGGGCCTGAGATTCATTTCCACACTATACTCACGCCTGAATCCCATTGGGGTAGGCAGAAACTACAGAACGCCACATATTATATTCCTTGTATACCTACTTCTTTCGCTTCGCTAACATCCATCCATACATCTTTCATACATGCTCGTACGGGCACTGCGGACCTGGCCTTTAAGATTTGAGAAATTTGATCTAAATATCCTCGCCTCGGCCGCCCCCTTTCGACCCTTCCATCTCCGCAGTGTATTAATAGATTACATGCCAAGGCCGTTTAAGTGGAAAATGTCTCGGATGACGTGTAATTGTAAACGACAAACATGTGATCCGAGGCTTTCCCATTTAGCGGCCGAGGTGTGTATACTATGTACGGCAACTCAGTTTAGCGCAGCGGCCGGCAATGTGCTGTTTGCCGGCCGGAGGGCAGAAAATTCTCTTTGTCAACCTACTTTCACTCATCCTCTCATCACCAAACAAATGTTAACCATTAACAACAGAGGTTTCACACACAGACCATTATCGTAGTACAGTCCACTGCTGGACATCTACCTCTTTGATTCGTTTTCCTCAGTGCTGAGAGTCGTGACTTCCTCCGTGGATCACATAGATTTTTATAGTTGTTTTCCAGGCCTTTCGATCTTTTGCGACTTCCAAAGCATCATGGATCAGGATGCTTAGCCAAGTTCCGAATCGCTAACGCTTAGTAGCGCATCGTAGTTTTCCCTTTCTGTAACTCTTTCATATTAGCGCGACAAAGACAGTTAGCTGCCTTTCGTTTACGATTGACGATTAAGCGTTAGCGATTGGCAACTTGGCTAAGTACCCTGGGCAGAAAGTGATTTGCCAAGCTGGTCGGACCATAGCATTGAGCTGCGACCTCTTCCCCTCTTTCCTTTCAAAGACCTAGTGGTCATGATCATGAGCTTTTCCAGATTGGCTCCTGTTTTCCTGGCAATATGTCCGAACATATCCTGTTTTACTGACAATATGTCTGTATGAGGGTAGCTGGACATAAGCTTCTTACATTACTTATGCGTATGGACGCATTTAATGCGTCGAGAATGCCAATTCCGTTATGTGCACAATTTCAGGATCAGGATGCTTAGCCAAGTCGCCAAACGCTAACGCTTAGTAGTGCGACAAAGACAGTTAGCTGCCTTTCGTTTACGATTGATGATTAAGCGTTAGCGATTGGCAACTTGACTAAGCATCCAGGAACAGAAAAATCAATTCAAAGTAGGTACCTACACATATTTACAGTCTTCTTTTGTCAAATTAAAAATTGACACATGTGGGCTGCGACCAAATATAACATGGACGTCTAATGCCAGCTCAAAAATGCCCCCAAAACCAATTGTTCAATTGTGCCAAGATGGACAGGACATAGCGCTTTTCGTGTGTCATATTTCGGCGCAACATCTTTGACAAATGTTTATTGAATATCGCCAATCAAAACTATGATGGACCAATCGCAACTATTTTTAAATAGCGGCTTAAGTTTTTATAGGTTGACATTCAAATTCATTGCCGTGATGCATTGAAGATGGGGTGACACTTGTCAACTAAAATTCAGGACCATTTTTGAAAGGCAATTTAGTATGGTGTGCGGCTTCCATGTTTTATTTGTTCGTAGCATGTGGGTATTGCGACAAAGACAGTTACATTTGTCACCACCCCAACTCCTCCTGCGGGTGTCGTAAGAGTCGACTAAGGGATTGAAGTATCACTGACCATTTTTTTTTTGATAACGATTGATGATGGGCAGCAGCGTCATCATAGTGGACACATTACTGCGATCGCCAATCCGCTTGCCCAGCGTGGCGATTATGGGCATTTACCTCCTAATGCGTCTATACGCATAGTTAATAGGAGAGGCCTACGTCCAGCAGTGGACTATCATAGGCTGATGATGATGATGTGGGTATTAGCAATCTCAACGACGATTAGGTAATGCTTACTATCTCACCTTCTGTTCGAAATTGAGGATCTCTTCGAAGCTGACAGCGTTGTTACCGGACAGATCCGCGTCGAAGAGTCTGGGTTCTGCACCGACTCTCTTGGTGACACGTTCGCGCCAAGCTTCGGTGCTGGATACTTGCGACGCATCGCCGGCTGAAAGGAAATTTCAAGTATTTTTAATCCATATTCATAGATACATAAATACAGAAGTAACTACGTCTATATGGTACCTCTTCACGTTAAAACCGATGGACCGATTTTATTGGAATTTGGTATACTTACAGGGTTTAATCGTTAAGTGTTGCCAGGCCATAATTCCGAAAATATAGCAGATACCAGAAACCTTCTAACTGATATCATACAACCCAATACCAGAAACCTTCTAACTGATATCTAACTGAAGAATACATTTGTCACCACCCCAACTCCTCCTGCGGGTGTCGTAAGAGTCGACTAAGGGATTGAAGTGTCACTGACCATTATTTGATAAAAGATTGATGATGGGCAGCAGCGTCATCATAATGGTCACATTACTGGGATCGCCAATCCGCTTGCCCAGCGTGACGATTATAGGCATTTACCTCCTAATGCGTTTATACGCATAGTTAATAGGAGAGGCCTACGTCCAGCAGTGGACTATCATAGGCTGATGATGATGAGTGTAGGATATACAATAGAATTTATTTTGATGAGACCTTTTAATAGGCTTCCAGGCGGCTACAGTAGGATTATGATGGTACCGCGTCTAATTGTTTATCGTCGATGCCGTCACGTTCTAACAAGTATGAAAGTGCGAAAGTGATGCATAGCATGATACTTAAATGGATAAAACGGAACTATCATAAGCAGTGATCGGTTTTTTGGATTCTCCCGACGGTCGCCTATACACGGTGGAATTTAATCGGTGAACAGGAACCCATTTTTCTAATTCAGTAATCGATGGCGGTAACGTTTATGTAGTACTTAAGTGGAACCAAGTTTTTTTTTTAGCATAACAATTTTTTATGTTGAAATTAAATTTTAATTAAAACTTATTGTCACCCTACTAATGGTTTAGTCTGAAAAGTTTAATACCTCTTTTCAAACTATCAGCCATGCATCGCTCTTATTTTACATAGGAATAGAGTCTATCGCAAAAATTAATGAGTGGTTATTGCTCATTTATGTTTTAAGTTTCTATGGCTGATAGTTTGAAAAGAGGTATTAGACTTTTCAGACTAAACCATTAGTAGGGTGACAATAAATTATAATTTCAACATAAAAAAAAATTATGCTAAAAAAAACTTGGTTCCACTTAAGTACTACATAAACGTGACCGCCATCGATTACTGAATTAGAAAAATGGATTCCTGTTCACCGATTAAATTCCACCGTGTATATGTAGTAACTTGAAAAATAAACTTTAATTATATTGCCATATTTCTGTTTCATAAAGTATGGTCTTGTGTGTATAATACAATAGTGTTACATAAAATTTTATAGTCACACCCGTAATTTTTTTATACGCGAAATTCCGCTAGGGGGAATCCAAAAAACCGATCACTGATCATAAGCCATCAGGTTATAGAAATGGGCATTTCTCCCAGCGTTCAACCACTGTGACTTCGGTGGCAGTCACATCATACGAATCCCTTGAAAGACGTATGAATTTTTGGATACCTTGGTAGACAAAGTTGACAACTACCAAGACAGGGATCGGAACCGGTTTTTGAGAAAAACCTCGAAATAGCTCAATATTTTGAAATATTTTGCGCTCTTTACATGGTACTCAACATTTTATGTAATTATTAACATCGTATTTTTGAACTACTCCATTAACAAAAAATATATATACCGAAGAACGAAAAAGAACGGAATTCGAACCGTTCTTTTGTATGGAGAAAAAACCGGTACCAAGATATAAAAAAATGAGATACCCACGGAAAGCGCGTAATAATATTGCCACCGAAGTCACGGCTGTTGAAACGCTCAAAGAAATGCCCATATATTATTTTGTCGCCAACTTACTAAGGTAAGACCAGAAATCATCAGGCTCGTTGCCCTGAGCAATGACTTGGAACTGACGACCAGCGCCGAGGATTCTTTCAACAAAGTGTGCTGCCTCCTGCTTTTCCACATCGCTGGATGTCTGGAGAAGAAATTCATAGGTTTTACTCAAGGGGGTAGCCACAGAATTAGATTTGGTAGAAGAAACAAGTTCATTCATTTGTATGGCGGCCGAGCGTGTCAGATTTTGTATTGAAGTTGTTACTTGCCTATGATTTTAAATATGTCTCAGGCCCTTGAGTATTCATATTTTTTTGTGATGTTGCAATTAATATTACTTAAGGAGGCATTATTAATGTTTTTGTTCACTTCAACTTACAAAATTTGACGCCCGAAAACTGCAAGTTGCGATTAAAGACGGACAACTCAGTAGATTTTACTGAGTTCATTTGACACGCTAAGTAGATACGTTTGCTTGATCTATGGTATATATATGACATCTGTGGGGGTAGCTAAAGAAAAAGCGCCATGACTTTGCAAGTATCGGTAACGATAGGTTTTTCTCGATACGTAAAGCTAGCCATATCATGAGCTGGCGCGGTGTTATTAACGCGTGTTTACCTTCTGTCCAGCTCGCGCCAATAGGCAAGTACGATCGGGATGGATACTCGTATAAAGTAAACGGGCGTTACGTTAATAACGTAGCGTTCCGAATTTCCTAATCCTTAAATTCCGTTTCCCGGTTTATTCGGCTGGCTGAATGCTGAGTGCGGTGCCATTATTAAAAATTATCATCGGGTTCAAATCTCGCGATATTTTTGAGACACCCAGAATTATACACCGTGTTTTTATTTTCCGTTAAATTTAAGGGAAGATTATTGAGGTCAAAAATAATCAATTTCTCTAAGAAACTAGTGTCTTAACTCTTACTGTTGAGTTATTAAAAAAGTAAGTATAATGACTGAACAAGTGTATTGCAACCTTTATCATATCCTTATGAAAGTTATTTTGACATGTGCCGTAAGCAGCCATCAGTCGCCTGAGAGCGCTCGTACACCTGTAAGTTCTTACGTAAGTTGAAGGGACGGAGCCATACTAAGGAATGAGAGGTGAATATTACCATCTCATTCCTTAGTATAGCCCCGTCCCTATAACTTACGTAAGAACTTACAGGTGTACGGCTGGCCTGAGATATATTTCTTAAGTTTTAAGATTATTAAGGTTCTCTCACACTTGCCATTACAATTATTATGTATGAAAACAAAAAAAAAATACGAAATTAACAAAACCGATATACCAGGCAACTTCTATTAATGTCCCTAGTAACCTGTCTAATTTAACGGAAATCAATAAAAACACGGTACATAACCCTTTATAAGGCAGAGGGGGTCTCACCATGTTTCAACATTGTATCAAAATGGCAAGAGTTCAATTTTACGCATTTCTGACATCTGTCTGGCTTTTAAAGGGATAAACACGAAATGTTACCAGTTATATTGAGGAAGAAGAGAAATAAAATAACTATCAAAACATTTTTGCTGATGATTACCTATAGAATCAGAGAGTTCAAAACTTAAAAATCGCCTCCGAGTAGTTTTTATTTATTTTTTCAACTCCCGTGCTTTTATTTGTCATAAATTTACAAGGCTGTGAACACACCCTTAAATTAAAAAAAAAATTACTTAATTATTAATGTCAAGACAAGTCTATATTGTCTATTCCCTATAAACGCATTCGGGCATACACGCAGTGCGTTTTTGGATTTTAAGACACCTCGTGTATACACGACGTAATGAAATACATGGCTGCCAATCTAATTTTAAATGTCACTTCTGATGAATAATAAACCATAGAGGAACTTTCTTTTTTTAATTTTGACGTCTCCCGACTGAACTTGATGATTAATAAAATTGTGTTTGACTAAAATATTTCTCAAATTTACAATTTTATTTCAAGACAAGTGTGTGGTCGTAGAAAAAGTATTGTATGCAACATTGTTTAACTGAGTCAAAAATTGCTCGTGGCGTACACACATCTTTTTTGACCTCTCTTAAACAAGAGTTGCATAAAATACTATTATTTGATATCTCACCTGCCCTTGCCACACGTAGACCTTGGAAGGTGTCTCCAGAAGGAACACATCATCAGGCTGAAGGCTGGTTGTCACTTCTGGCACCTGTTCTGCTCTCATGTCCTCGGCGGCCTTGGTTCCGTGAATCTGCGATTACGGATATTATTTAAATCAACAAATCGTTGTAAAGTATAGAAAATATAGAAAAAAACTGGGTTGTCCCGTATAAACGGAAGAAAATTCAAATTGTCGGAATATATACATACTTACACTATTCCGACAATTTGAATTTTCTTCCGAGCTATAGTTAATATAATTTTTTTTGAGCAATTTTGATTCCTTTGGTCACAAAAGAGAACTTCGAAAATCTCATAAGTTTGAGAAAAACTGGCCAAGAGCATGTCGGGCCATGCTTAGTGTAGTGTTCCGTGGTTATTCAAAAGCGGCTGGGCCACTTATGTTCAAAATAGTTTTATTTCAAAGTATTCTATAAGCCCACTATTCATGATTTTTTTCATATTTTTTGGACCTACGGATCAAAAGTTACTAGAAGAAAAAAAAATTGTGTCTCCCCACAATTTTTTTTTCTTCTCGAGCGATTATCTCCGAATATATTGACTTTAATTGACCGGAAGGCGTAGCGTGGGTAGGCCCCCCACAAGGTGGACCGATGACCTGGTGAAGGTCGCAGGAGTCCGCTGGATGCGGTTGGCGCAGGACCGGTCATTGTGGCAATCTTTGGGGGAGGCCTATGTTCAGCAGTGGACGTCTTTCGGCTGATATGATGATATTGACTTTAGAAATAAAGTTTATTTTAAGACCCTTTAAGATACCTATTTAATGATACCCCACACTATAGGATTACAGCAGATAAATAAAATCATCCCCACTTCACCATTTGGGGAGGTACCCGAAAAAAATTAATCGCATTTAAGAGATCATGGAATCCCCCAGCGGTCCTACCGCGAAAATCGAAATTCGCAAATTTCGAGGATTTGTGTCTCTCACTCTAATGACGTCTTCATTTGAGTAACAGAGAAAAATCCTCGAAATTTACGAATTTCGATTTTCGCGGTATTAGGCCTGGGGAAGCTAAGACGGACTTACTCTGAACAGCCTCACTCCATCGGTGTCATAGTTGTCCTGCTGATTGGAGTTCCTGAACGCCGAAGCCTTCCCACCGAGTAGGGTCACCAGGCGACCTGATAAGTAAGTTCATATCATGAAGATACTCAATCACCCAATGATGATTCGTATTACAGTCAACAATCACTTTTTGACAGATAATATAATTTGATTAATAATTTGCATTGATCACCCTGTGTAGTTGTCATACAAATCATCAATCTTCGCGTAGAGTATACTATTGAGTCATTTAATTTAACCTTAACACGTTCAACGCCGGTGACACAGCGTGTGTGACCAACAAAACCTGATTCCTATGCCAGTGACACACATACGTGATCAAAGTAACCTTATTCTTATGCCTCTAGCATAAATCAAGTTCTTCATCCTATGCCATTGCCATAGAAATAGGAACGTTTTTGACACAAATGCTGTGTCACTGGCATAAGAGTACAATCTGTTCAGTCAGACATGCGTGTCAATGGCATAGGATTTCTATCAGATAATTTCGATCGGCATAGTATTAGCGCTTAGTGAAACAGTACTGGAGGCGAACGTGTTAAACAATTAAATCAAAAGGACCATGGGCAACTTAGTATGGAGCTTGGACCCAGATCCAACACAGATTAGAGTTGGGTCATTAAAACGGTCTACAAATATCGAGGGTTGCCTGGTGAAACCCTATAAGTACGTGACACCTAGTTTCGAGAAAAATGATGTTAAAGGTTTATTGTCATCGGACACTTATTTTGATAAATAGATTCGTAGTTTTATGAGTGGTTTGTGAAAAGCAATTTCATTCACTTTAAGTTTATCTATGTTTTAGTTATGTAACTCATCTAGTTTTCCTGTAAGATAACATTTTTTACCAAGGGGTATCGACTTATTGGGTTTACGCATAAATAAAAAAACCATATTTGTTACTAAGAGGGTATTATTACCAAATAAAAACTTACAAAATAGACGAATCTAAAAGTAATAACGGTATTATTCTAAATCTGAAAAAGTAAGTGCTATGCCAACAAACGTTTTTAGGCTTCTTATGCATCCATGATACTCTTCAGGTATAATTTAGTATGTTTCAGCGGGGCAAAGTGCTTCTATGAACGGTTTGTCTGTGACTGGACCTGGTGTTTCAACGGCGGATAAAAAAAAATAAGCTGTTATATGAAAGGCAATGAGGATGATGGGAAGTGAGTCTTTTGTGGATTGTTGAAAAAAAACTGTTGTTGGAATCGATCTGTAACTTGATATATTGTACTTGCATTTTTTCCGGATGATGAAGCTGACTTATTTGGCAGTGACTGTTCGGGTGAGGATCCCGCATTTGTGCCGCACCCTGGGGACTTTCGCAGTTTTGATGAGTCGCGGATTGATATCGCCGCCCAGATGCGCAGTAGTGGTGGTAAGGTAAGGGGACTCAAGTGGGTCTTTTACAGATTGCTTGAAAGTGGTGTCATTGGGATGAAGTTGCTTATACAGGTAATTAATTTATTCTGCTTTCGTTTTTTTTCAGATGATTGAACTGAGGATCCTACTTGCGACTGTTTTGCCAAAACAAATGGATTTTGACTCGGATTTTGCTACTGAGGGTGCAAATGTTTCATCCTAACAGTAAGATTTTTTTATGGAGCTGATTGATGAAGTTTTGGATCGAGTTTGGATTGCTGTGGAGGATGACTATTCAGCGGGAGCTCCTTGTGTCCCTGATACAGATTCGGAGAGCGATGCACCTCGGCGAGATGATTCTGGCCGTGACATTGTTGTTCCTGAGGGTCCTGGTCCAGGGAAGCATCGGGAGCGTTCCTTGCCGATGCTTGACGGTGTTGGTCTTTCTGGTCAAGGTGAATGTATGGAGGGAGCTTCTTCTTGCGTTGCGGATTCTGAAGACGATACATTGAGGGTATTGGAGCTGACTCTGGCCACAGTGACGGCATGATCTGTGAGCGTTCCGGTGCTTGTTCGCAGGTGGAAGGCGCTGTTGACTTGATTTTGGACAGTGTTTTGGATAGGGTTTGGGATTGTGCCGGGCCCCTGAAGCAACGTAGGCAGGCTGAGCTGTCTGAGTGGAGGGTGGATATCGCTAAAAGGCGAAAGCTGCTAAAGTTCCAAAGGAGGTTCAAGGCTCGAGGAGGTTCCAAGGAGGTTTTGGAACTTTAGCAGGACGCTTAACGCCTTGGGTTATATAAGGTAGCCCTTCCATTTTTCGCTTTTTAGCGATATCTACTTTCCGTTCAGATGGCTTGGCTTGCTTGCGTCGCTTCAGGGGTTTGACGGAATCCCAAACTTTGTCTGAAACATTGTATAGAATTGGGTTAGCAGTGTCTTCGGAGCGTTTCATGCCGTCATTGTGGCTGGAGTCGGTTGGTTCTGATACTTTTAATGTATCGTCTTCGGAGTCTGGAACGTGGGAGGAGGCTCTTTCTGTGCATTCGCCTTGACCAGAGGGACTGGCATTGTCGGGTGTCGGCAGGGAGCGCTCCTGGTGTTTCCTTGGACTGGGACTTTCAGGAATGATGGTGTCGTGGCCGGAGTCATTTCGCTGAGGTGCGTCGTTCTCTGGGTCTGTGTCGGGAGCGCAGGGAGCTCCCGCTGAATGGTAATTTCTGCGGCGGTCCAGGCTCGATCTAAAGCTTCATCAATGAGCACCATAAGGGGGTCTTCCTGTTTGGATGAAACATTTGGACTTTCATTGGTGAAGTCTGGATCGAAATCTATTTGTTTTGGTGAAATAGTCGTGGGTGGGATCTTCAGTTTAATCATTTGAGGAAGCCGAAGGAGGAATAAATTGCCTGTATAAGTGGCTTTATCCTAGTAACGTTGTTTTTGAGTGGTCTGTAAAAGACTTGCTTGAGTCTTCTTACTATTATGATTGTGCATTTGGGTGGTGATATCAATTTGCGATTCATCGGAATTGCGAGGGTCCTTGGGATGTGGTACATGTGTGGGATCTTCATCCGAATGGTCACTGCCGGGTGGGTCAGTTTCATTATCTGGAAAGAATTTAAGCATGATGAACTGAGTTACCGATTGATCCTAACAACGGTTTTTTTTAGTAGTCCACAAGGGACTTGCTTGAGTCTGGCATGCTATTGATGTCGTTGACAATATAGCGCATTTGAGTCATTTTCTGAAATTGTTTTTTTTAATTGGAGTGTGAGTATCACAAGCACAATAGGTAGTAACGTGGGACAGTGTGCGGATCTTCAAGGCTATGGAAGCTTATCATCTTCATTGTTTTGCATGTAACAGCTTACATTTTTTTCAATTGCCTTTGAAGCACTGGGTCTAGTCATGGACAAGCTGTTCATGGAGGCACTTTGCCCCGCTGAAACGTAAAAAATAATCAATATTTTTTAATCAAAAGTACTAATCACAACAACCTTTTTATTATTTTTATCGTAAGAATCACTCCAAGTAGCGAAGTCTCAGTAATCGTCAGTGCTAAAACCCGATAAGTTCGCATAAAACAACAACAATTATTTTCATAGTCAGTGCTAAAACCCGATAAGATCAAATAAAACAACAACAATGCTTTTCATATTCAGTGCTAAAAACCGATAAGTTCAATAAAACAACAACAATGCTTTTCATGGTAACGGTTAGGTACAATAGTTTACATTAATTGTTACTTGAACTCATTACTATAAACACGGTGTGTAAAATATGACTATTCTACGTTTATTCTAGGTTTGAAAAGTAGATTACCTACCTGTTTCAAGCTTATTCCTGCAAGCTAGGTAGTTGCACTAATTTTCTGCCTCGGTCACCCATCACACAACTTTGAACACAATCATTCACAACCTTTTTTAATACAATACACCCCTTTTTAACAGCTATTTTCAATTAAATATGCAACGTCGCAGCGGTGCGCTTGCGTTCGTGTCGCTACTTGTCAAGGCTGCGCATGATCATGGGGCCGTCGAAAAACTTATAGGGTTCTTCCCCGGACATATTTGAAAGAAATTTGTTAAAGGCCTCTTGCGAGAATCCGATTACTGGACTTAACATAATATTTTATTAGAGAATTGTTTCAAATAAGTACTATAAGTTTATTTGTTGGGTTCTCTTTGAATAAATTTGTATGTGCAATAAATGATATCGTAAAAGTAGAATCCAACAAATGCTTTTAACGTATTCTAATTCGTAATAAAATTCTTTAAAGTTTGCAATCGTAATGAGGTGAGACCGGGTAAGTAACAGTAACTGGTTCTACATTGTGTGTTTAGTTTAATTAGGTGTAAATATCTCGGCACTAAATACCAATAAATATACATTATGTGGTTCTTCCATTAAGTAATAAATAAAAATGAAGTCTTAAATGTTCTTGTAGTATTTAGTTTTGAATTAATAGTTGAAATCAAGTACTTATTGGGTTATTTACTCGGCATATTTCCGTGATACATGTAAAATCAGCTTATCTGCTATTACCATTAGATTGACCGATACTGAATCATTCTAAAACTGTTTTTACTTTAAAATCTCACTTTTTGTCATTTATCGGGTTTCACCAGGCAACCCTCGATATACTTCATTTGTGTTTAAAGAATTTATTTTCTCAAAAAGAAATTTTACATTTCACTTACACGAGAAAATATACTAAAATTTAAAAATTTGAATTGAGTAAGCATGCAAAACATTGTAGCTAAAGGTATATAAAACAAATATAAGTTCTAAATGTGCTATAGTGAAAGTATACATATTAAAACGTTTCAAGTAATTTCATAACTAAAATTATAGGTAGGATTTCACTATAATTCTAGGATCATAATCATAGGTAGACATAAAAAAAACTGATCAAGAAAGTGGGTAGATTCAAACGAAGCGAAACTTACAATACTTGAGTTTTAAAAAAATAAGTTAAGACTCGACTACAATAAATACTATTTAAATTTTATACCCTAAGTATATAATACTACTTGAGGTTAAACCCCAATGTCCTACCTACCAGTATAAAACTCGAGATGGTCTTGTTTCTACGACGATTTCTAGCGCCAGGACCGGACTTAGAAGATATTATTAATTACATATTCCGATAATTTTGTTTTGTAAATATCAAAATTTTTGCATTCTTTTATATTTTTAGGTAATTTATTATATATCTGCGCGCCTTCATATTTTATATTTTTTTTGCCAAATTTTGTTCTAGCCGGTTGAAGACATAGTTCGTTTGCGTTCCGGAGGGGACGCATCCCTTTTTGGAATTTAGTTTCGAAAGTCAAATGCGAATTAATTTTGTTATCTATTATTTTTCTTATTAAGATGCAAATGTTTTTAAAGTAAAGCTGATTAATGTTACAAATTTTAGTTTCCATGTAGATTTTACGGCTTGATGTAAGGAAGTCATATCTAAATAGTGTTTTGATAATTTTGTTTTGAGATATTTGTAAGTGTTTAAGTGTGCTCTTATTCGCGCTACCCCATATTTCTACGAGATAGTTTAGTTGAGATTTTACAAGGGAGTTGTAAATTGTATATCGGACACGTTTAGGAAAACAATATGTAGTGTTGTAGAGGCAGCCACGCAGAGATGACAGTTTGGATCGAATCTTATCAATGTGTGGTTTCCAAGACAGTTCACTGTCTAAGGTTAGGCCGAGATACTTTTCCTGTAGCGCATGGTTAATTTGAGTATTATTTATTTTAAGAGGAATTTTATCAGCAATTTTTTTATTTTTTGACTTGAATAAAATATAATTAGTTTTTGAGGTATTAACAGTAAGTAGATTAAATTTAAACCATTCCTGGAGAATATTTAGATCTTCTTGTGCACTGTTAGTAATTTCTTCTACAGATTGACCGAAATAAAATATACACGTATCGTCGGCGTATAAACTTAATTCTCCATGCAAAGATAGCTCACATATGCTGTTGATATAAATTATAAATAGGAGGGGGCCGAGTATTGATCCCTGAGGTACACCGCAAGTGATGAGTTGTGGTGAGCTTTGACTATTACCTATTTTAACGATTTGATATCGGTTTCTGAGGTATGATTCAAAAACACTGTATGCATTATCTATTATACCTATATTTTTTAGTTTTTCTAGAAGCAGCGAATGTCCTACCGTGTCAAACGCTTTCTTGAGGTCGATAAAAACCCCAAGAGCAATTTTTTTCGCGTCTATACTTGTTTTGATTTTCGTTACTAGGTCAATCGCTGCAGACAATGTGTTTGATCCTGACCGGAAACCGTATTGACTCCTAGATAGAAAATTTATTTGCGTTAGATGGTTATACAAGCGGTCATAAATTACTTTTTCAAAGATTTTGGATATCACCGGTAGCACTGAGACTGGCCGATAATTACCAGGGTCCATTTTACAACCTGACTTATAGATCGGAGTAACTTTAGCTGTTTTTAATAATTCTGGGAATGTCCCGCTTTCCAAGCAGTTATTAATACATGTAGTAATTTTAGGTATGATATATGGTTTTATACATTTGATGGATTTAGTGGTGATTTTGTCTATACCAGAGCTGCAATTTGAATCGAGATTATCAATTATTCTTTGCACCTCTTCTTCACTGCACAAAGGTAAAATGGAAATCACTGTATCACTATAACCTGGAGGTGTACATTTTGACATTGTCTGTCTATTGTTGTGATAGTGAATTGGTATTTCGCTGGCTAATTGAGGACCTATCGTTACGAAAAAGTCATTGAAGACTTTGCATATCTCTCCCTCATTTGTTATAATACCCATTGCGGTGACAAGTTTCTGTGGTGCACAGTTACTAGACTTATTTTTGTTTATAGACAAAGAATTTATCAGTGTCCACATTCTTTTTGGATCATTTTTTGATTTTTCGAAAGATTTGTTGTAGTATTTGTTTTTAGTTTTATTTATGAGAATGGTGGTTTTGTTTCTTTGTGCTTTGAATTTTAGTAAAATGTCATTTTGATTTGGATTTTGTTTAGATTGTTGCCATAATTCGTTTCTTTTATTAATACTTTGAATGATTTCTTGGTTAATCCAGTCTTGCTTTGGTGGATTATTAATTTTTGTTTTTAATATTGAACTATTTTTTACTAATTCTATTATGTCACAATGCAGTTTGTCGTAAAAACACGGGCCATCGCCCAAAGTAACAGAAAGGTTTTCAGCTGATTTTCTAAGTAATTCATAATTTATTGCTTCATAATGAACTTTATCACGTGATTTTTTACTCTTTATTCTATTTTTTTTAACACTTACAATTAGTTGTTTATGATCCGATAACGAAGAATCTGATATTGCTATCTGAATTTTTTTACATTTAAGATTTGTAAGAATATGATCTAAAATACTTTTTGTTGTGGCTGTTTCACGAGTCGAGTATTGGTCGTCAAGCTTGTTTATGATTGTGTATCCATTTTCACTGAGCATATTCGTGTATGCTTTAGAAGTTTTATCCTTCATCAGTAGGTTTATATTAAAGTCGCCAAAAATTATAGTTTGCTTCCTTTGTGGCAATTGTTTTTCAAGGTCTTCTAAAAATGTATTCATGTGCGTGTCTCCCGGTTTGTAAATAAGTCCGATATTGAGATCATAATTGTGTGAGTGTAGCCATAGGTAATTATTTCCATTTAAATACTTTCCTTCAACTATGTTATGTTTTATGTCCTTCTGTATATATATAGATACTCCACCTCCCCTTTTGTCCGATCGATAGTTATGATAGTGTATGTAATCAGGAATCGCCAGATAATTTGCCTCTTCTTCCGACTTGATCCAGGTTTCAGTGAGCAATATAACGTGAAACTGTCTACTTAATAATCTTATTACGCATTTTAACTCATCTAGTTTCCCATGTTTTACGAGGCTTCTGATATTGGTATAGAAAAAATTTAGTGAATTTGCTATCGGTTCCAAATCATCATAGGTTGCTAATATTTGGTGTGTTACGAGATTGTGGTAAGAATATTCTGCTTCATTGTTTGTATTTACGGGTTTTTCTAAGCACTGTAGTTTTTTGATATTATCTTTGGATTTCCTTTAATATATTTGATTGTTAAATCCTCTTCTCCGTTCTTAAGTCTATTTGCAAGCTGTTCACGTAGATTCTTCATGTGTGACTGTTGAAGCGGCGTTTGGTCGGAGAAAATTTTTATCAAACCAAGTTCCGTGCTGCCTTTGTTGCGGAGAATTTCCTTTGCAGTTGTATCCGTATTGAAGCAAACTTTGAGCGCTCTGTTCACTCCTGGTTTATATTTTCCTAGCCGAATTACCTTGCAAGGTTGAGGTGGCTCATCCGTTTTCAGTATGTTTTTAAATATATTTGAAAGTTCGTACCTATCTTTCATTCGTCTATTTTCAGCAGTATTCGATTCAGGCTCAGCTACACCAAATACAATGATATTTTTCTGCCGCTCTGCACGTTCGGATATCTCCTGAATAATTTCTTCTGCAGGGGCCTGGGAGGAGCATTGAGTTGAGTTCGTGTTTAGTACATGCAGTTCATTTTCCAGTCTGTTTATTTTTTCCTCAGTGTCGTTACTCTTTTTCTTTAGTTCAGATATTTCTTTTAGAATTTTTGTATTTTCTGAGACGAGAAATTCGCTCGTAGACTGAATACTGTCAATTTTTATTTTTATCTGCTTCATATCTTCACGTGCAGTGGAAAAATATTCTTTTTGTGAATCCGTGAAACTCTGGAACATGTCTTTCATTTGCTTACCCAAAAGAAGTATATCTTTTCTGCAGTCACAGTCCGTCTCTGGCTGTTTACGCTTGCGCTGCGTTATGTGTTCGTCTAGTTTTGTCAGGTCAGGGTGCGAGCCCGTACTTGTTGTAGGTGATCTAGTTACGCTCATATTTTGGAATAATTTCTGCCAACCCAATGCAATCTATTGATTATAAGGCTTACAGATGATTTTCTCAGCCGCAGTGTTGATTGCCGCTGGAGCGCGAGGGAGTTAAAAAATAGCAACCGTCTCGTTTACCCGAGGTGAAGAGGGGTGCTTCTCGCTATCCAATTCTGCGCGATCTTTGAGGCATAAACGACATATACGACACACGCGGTTTTGTTGAAATACTAACTTTATTATTGAAACACTTTAACACTATTTCAATTGTACTATATTTTAAAATAAAATAATTAGTTTAGTGAGACGTCTGCTTGCTATGCTTACTCGCGCAACTTTTTTTTCTACACGCATCAAGATGTCCATTGCAGAACCTAGATATACTAAATGTGGCCTACCCTCCAAAATGTTAAATACCTACCCTAGCCACAAATTCTTCATAGTTGGTATGTATTTACTCTGAATGAAAATTTGAATATTTCAGTTCTGCAATGTAATTCGACTTTGTACCTACCCATATAATTAAATGAAGTAGATTTGTTGTTGTTGTTGTATTCTGGCTATTTTTTCAGCAACTCGACAACAAACGTGCTTATTTTGCGTAATCCCAACTCTGGCCTAGTACTGGTTGGGGACTTCACATACACACTTGAATTTCTTCGCAGGTGTATGCAGGTTTCCTCACGATGTTTTCCTTCACCGTAAAGCAGTAGATTATTAGTAGAAGTAGATTTAAAGAGCTATTTAATAGCCTAATTCTCATGTCTGTTGGTTCTGGGTCCATTTTGACGCATGGTCCTTTGACTTTGTAATTTCAAATCGTAATAGAGCAGATCTGAAGGCCTATTTTTTCGTTTTCGCTGGGAGAATGGTTTTACGCATGCACTCCCGGACTTAGGGGAGGCCCATAATCCCATATGGAGGTGGTATGTGGGAGGATACCCACTAAAAACCTCTACGGCGTCACCCACTTTACCGTCAGTTGGGATGCCTTGGGATCGCGTTAGCATTCTACCATGACACCCCCCGAGATCTGAAGGCTTACTGCGAACTATATTCAGCATTTGGGTCAAAATTCTTTTCGTTGTCTTACTTTGTGTCCCTAAAGAACGTGACACAGTAGCGATTTTTGTTTTCAACTTTTGATGTATGGATTAAAATGCAGCGTGAAAAAGAAATACAAGTGCACCGGATTTTTTTTGTATACTGAGTCGAAACAATAACTAAAAGCGTGACAGAGTGGTATGAAACAAGACAATGAAAATAATTTTGACCCATTTGTCTATCACTCCAACAAAGGCGACATAAGTCTGACAGAGACCGATGATCATCATCATCATCATCATCATCATCATCATCATCATCAGCCTATGATAGTCCACTGCTGGACGTAGGCCTCTCCTATTAACTATGCATATAGACGCATTAGGAGGTAAATGCCCATAATCGCCACGCTGGGCAAGCGGATTGGCGATTGCAGTAATGTGTCCACTATGAAAACGCTGCTGCCCATCAGACCGATGATCGTTTGCGAACATTGTAGTTGTGAAGAAGTGATGTGTAATTAACCTCGTAAGGTAGTATTCCTATTTTAAATTTAAACCTTATTTTACCGTGTGTAAATCTAATACGGGCGATATATTAAACCAGGCATGGGATTCATCAGTGTAATCGTGGATCACCAAGTTTTTTTTAAGTTACACTTAATTATGTATGAATAAGTTTAATTAATTTAAGTTACACTTAATTATATATTAATATATGATATAAATCAGGCTTTAAATGACGTTATTAATTGGCTAAGCTCAAATCACCTTCAAATTAATATAAAAAAAAAACAAAATTTATGCAATTTCGGTCATTCAAGGCAACACCTCATCAGCTTCATATCAAACACGAAAATGACGATATTGAGGAAGTAGAGAGTACAATTTTTCTTGGAGTCACATTAGATACACACTGCAACTGGAAAGATCATGTAAACGTAGTATGCAAAAAGATCGACCAATTCCTATTTCCACTATGGCGTACAAAACAAACCGTGTCTCTCCAGGCTGCATTGACAACATACCACTCATATCTTATGTCCGCTTTAAGATACGGCCTCGTTTTGTGGGGAAACTCTACAGAAATTGACCGGGTATTCGTAGCCCAAAAAAAATGTATCAGAACTCTGAGCGGGGTCGACTGGCGAGAGCCGTGTAAACCGTTATTTCAAAATCTAAACTTACTTTCACTACCGTGCCTATACATTTTTGAAGCAGCTAGATTTGTTAAAGCCCAGTATGAATTATTTACTTGTATCGATAAAGAAACAACCAGACAGCAAAGAAGACATCGCTTGGCGTTGCAGGCTGATAACAAATTAGTGTTAAGAAGTAAAAGTGCCCATAACATGTGCATTAAAATTTATAATAAGCTTCCAGCATGCCTTAAATCTTTGCCCGAATATGAATTCAAGTCTAAACTGTATAGATTACTAAGTGAACATTGTTTTTATAGTACTAAGGAATTTTTTGCCCATAAATTTTGAATGACATACTTAATATTATATCCTATTTATTTTCTTAAGCGTTTATAATCTTATTTTAAATAATTATTTATGACATCATTACTTTAATCGAATTAAGATTGTGATTTCTCTAGCTTGTATTTTAATTATTTTTTAATGACATTGACAATTAGCGTGGTAATAATTCAAAATTTAGGTTTTCTGATTGCACTTGACACTAAAGTTAAGTGCAATGCAAATTTTCACATGCTAAACATATTAAGGATACACAAATATTCATGTAACACCTGTACTATGTAGATACCATATGTTTTTGGTGAATAAACGACATTCATTCATTCATTCATTGTCAGCCTCCGTAGCCTAGTTGGTAGTGACCCTGCCTACGAAGCAGGAGGTTCCGGGTTCGAATCCCGGCGAGGGCATTATTTGTGTATTTATTTATCACAAATATTTGTTCCTTGGTCATGGTTGTATATGTATTTAAGTATCTATATGTATCTATCTATTATATATATCGTCGCCTGGTACCCACATCACAAGCCTTAATTGAGCTTACCGTGGGACTAGGTTGATTTGTGTAAGATGTCCCAAGATATTTATTTTATTTATTTTTATTTTATTTTATTCATTCATTAATTAATTAATTCATTCATATGACCCCACAGATTTTTTTTAAGATTTTCGGAGCAGCAATGTAGGTACGAATAATTGTTATATGGCAGTTATGTCATCTGCTTTTGAAATTAGCTGTCAACGAGCGTTTAACTTAAGTGTTTTGCTCTGCGCCGAAAACTCTAAATGTACTCATTATGTTCTAAGCTAACCCCAGTTAAGAGCTTCGCCCGTATTAGACTTACACCCTGTATATGTAAATTGGTAAGAATTTAGTTTGTTTCAAAAACAATGAAACAAAAGAAATTCTACTTAGTTCATGAAAGATTCAAATTGTATCGCAACAACTATGTAATGTACATTGTATCTTAAGAGGCAGAATACACACCTTTGAAAATTTTAAGGAAGTGATGAGGTTCTTCGCCCTGAGGAACTCTAACCAGGGTAGCTTTACCAGAGAGCTGCAACAATACAAAGGCATTTCAAACAAAATTGAAGGCATAGGCCGGGAAGTAGTTTCAAAAGTTGTCCTGGAAGTTGTATGGTGTTTTTACTCACAGCATTGTCGAGACCAACTGATTGGATAGCTGCGGCAGTCTGTTCATCTTGCGTTGAATCTTTGCCCTGAAAAAAAAAGTTGGTACTTAAATATTGTTTATTAGTTTTATCTAGACAGAGTCTACTTCATAAATCAGTGTAATAAATTATGAAACGCATTGGGCTTGCGTATAAATCACTCGAAGTTTTTTCCGCAATTTTTTGGTCCCCCTCTTCCAGATACTGCTTTTCACAAGAAAATACACGTGTGGGTCTACTGCAGTGTTATTCACTAAGGAAACCGCCTTGCTATCAGTACTGCGGCAGCGTCGAGCCTAAAAATGGTATTCACTAATGCACTTTAAACGACACTAGCGCTCGGCGACGAATGCGGCGTGAGCTGGAACTACAGTGTGTCGAGAGTTACCGCCTATAGTTCGACGACGAGCTGTTCTACGTTAGTGAATACCGTTTGAGCGCTGCGCTCGACGTCGAAGTGAAGGCTGTCTCGTCGTCGAGCTTGTTGACGAACGCAGCGTCGAATGTGTGAATAAGAGAATAGCATAATTGATACTTGATGAATTTGAATAGGTGTTTCAAAAATTTAAGGGTCCCAAAAGAAAGCTTTATTCTAAACACAATATTTTCGGAGGTAATCGCTCCAGAATAAAAATAAATTTTGTCGCCCCTTAAACATTCACACTTAAGAGTCACAAAAATTAGAAAAAAAACCATAGGTAAAATAATATGGCCGATGCCCACCCGTTAATGAATAACTACGGAAGCCTACACTGAGCATAGCCCATTATGCTCTTGGTCGTTTTTTTTCCATTGAGGTTTTGACTATTTAGCCGACCACTTTTTTCCTAATCAGCATTGGATATGAATTGGTCCCTCATGGCTCTTTAAATGGAAAAACCGCTATTGTATTTACGCCCCAAGAAGTAAGAGGTATAATATAACATACCAGCCAGAAATACACGATGTGACCACGTCCATTCTCTCCCTGGTACTGGTATTGAATAACGTAGGAGTCTCCTTGGTACAGCTCTCCGAAGCGCTTGCCGGGTTCAGTGCCGGGAGAGGCAGAGTCGTACGCCTTAGCCAGCTCCAGGCCTTCGATCCTGACAATGTTAATTGTTTGATTGAGGAGATAATATAAATATCTTGGGACATCTTTACACAGATCGACCCAGTCCCATGGTAAGCTCAATTAAGGCTTGTGATGTGGGTACTAGGCAGCGATATATATATATATATAATAGATAAACACATATAGATAATTAAATATATACTCAGCCGTGACCAAGGAACAAATTTTAATATTTATTGTGATAAATAAATACACAAATAATGCCCTCGCTGGGATTCGAACCCGGAACCTCCAGCTTCGTAGGCAGGGTCACTACTAACTAGGCTACGGAGGCTGATATAATGGCGGCGATAAAACAAGGCAAGAAACAAATTATGGCAGAAGTGACTCATCCGCAGCAGAACCAAAGTAACCGATACAGCCCTGCGAATCGCTAAACTGAAGTGACAGTGGGCTGGGTATTACACGTAGAACCGGAGCCCGTTGGGGCGTAACGGTTCTCGATTGGTGGCCACATACCGGAAGGCACAGCGTGGGTACCCCACAAGGTGGACAGATGGCATGATGAAGATGGCAGGAGCCCGCTGGATGAAGGTGGCGTAGGGCCGGTTATTGTGGCAATTTTTGTTGGAGGCTTATGTTCAGCAGTGGACGTCTTTTGGACGATGATGAATCAAGATAGTTAAGTATTGAAGGACGGACACTGGTTAACACGTTCCATGTGCAGCTAAAATCAATAGTGTCACGTGCAAATTCTCGCACAAAATTTCAAGCATAACCTGGCAACAGTATTAAAAGTCCGCCAATACCTAATTTTATCAAATTGTCACTTTTTGCAGCTGATATGTGCGGGTAAGTTAACGTAGCTTAGCTAATACGTGCAAATTTCAAATTATCCCTATATTTAAATAAGGTCGTGCATCATATATTCTGCATTCACGTATCATGAATACCTTCAAATGCATCACATGTGTGCATAGGGAACGTGTTAACTTAATATCCGGACCATTTTTGAAAGGCAATTTTGTATGGCGTGACTTCTGATACTAACCTGTAGACAACGTATTCACCATTGCCCTGGTCGGGCATGAAGCCACGAGCAGATCCAGTCTTAGCAACTACTCTGGCACGCTTCTCAGATGTCGCCTCGTCACCGTCAAAGAATTCACCATCTGGAGAGACGAGGGATTCATGGGTCAAACTCAAAATCACGTCATAAGTCTTTCCGGTGGACATTTTAAAAGTTAAGGGCTATGAGAGTTAATTTTCTTATTAAACCCTTATTGTATATTGATTTAAACTTTCACGATTATCACTCATATTTTAAAGACAAACGGGTCAGATGCAGGCAGACGTCGTCTGCCTGCGACCACGGGTGTAACGTCATGCCCGAAACGTCAGGATATAATTAAACGTAAGTTTACGCGATTAAGACCCGTTTGTCTTAAAAATATGAAACCCTTATTGTCATTTAAAGGCACTACTTTCCTATTGAATTGTATGATAAAAATCACGACTACACTCCTGGCAGTTGCTTACTATTGGCCACAGGAAAGAGGGGCTCTACAGTTCAGCTGAACACGCACTTTTTCTTTCCTGTGGTCGATAGTGAACAGCCTGTATACAGGTAGTAATGATTTTTATGATAGAACGCAATGAAAAAGGATTACGTCTTAATGAAGATAAGGCTTTCATAGGAAAATCAAACTTTATAGGCCTTAACTTTTAGATTGTCAACCGGAAAGACTCCGAATATGGGTTTGCGTTTGACCCTCATAAACAAGGTAGGTTAGACAGTAAAATACAAATAACCGGTTGCGTTCCTCGAAAATTGACTCGTGATGCAGATCGGCTATATTGTGGATGTGCCTTGGCTGAGACATATCTCAGACAGTGACGATAAAATATAATTCTCAAACAAATGCGTTGATGCTCGCACAGTCTGAACTCGTGTAGTGAGGGTTTTCTGAAATGACGTTCACCAGGGCGGCAGCACTGAGGCGTCAGGTCCAGAAACTTGTCTTAATTCTCAGAGCGCCTATAGTTTCGAGTTTAAATGTTTTGTACGAGTTCATAAAATTATATAAAAAGACTAAAATATCTTCTAGTTAATTTTTCTTCGGGGCTAAATCACTTCCCAATCAACATATCACAGAATTTCATTTCGCAAAAAGATTGGTTGCCAACTGTAACGTTTCGCAGACGTATCTTTTGCATTCTGACAGCATTCTGAGAGCATTCGAACGTGTATTACTCCGAGATGGTCCCGTTGGCACCAAGTTGGGGTCTGATGATGAGATCTTGGAGAAATCGAGGGATCTCTTCAAATTTTATCAGGTACATGTATGGCGCTTTGGGTAATTTTCGTTCATTTAGGTACAAAAATTTATTTGCATTCAGAAAGTAGGATTTGAGGAAACCAATGATGGTAACAAATCGGGGATTTGGAAAAATCGGTCGAAGTCGGTTTTTGAAATAGCGACACGTAAGCATAAGTTGGGACCCTTTAAACGAAGCGTGAAGATGCATCTAGCGGGCCAGCAAGGAGGTGGCAACTAACAGGTTACTGATTGTCTCCTGTTCGTTGCCGCCGCGATTTGGGCTCTACTTTTCACTTACGATCAGGTGGAGTGGAGCCACTTTGTTGTGCCAACATAAAAAAAAGCAACAAAATGTTGATGTTTTCATGGAATGCTCCATTATAATTTTATTATTTCATGCTACTTACCACTAATCGATCTAACGAGACGCGAGTGCGACATTCCCACGTCTCTCCATGTGCTGAAGTATTGTTTGAACGCTGCGGGTTCCGTGCCTTGAGGGATCCTTGTTACTTGTACCTGTTACCATGATAAGTTTCTTAGTTTGAAACATTGCTATAATATACGTAATAATGCTTCTATTGTCGTTCTAACTTACCTTCTTTTGAATCCTCGTAAGGTCCACCATACTATTTTCTTTATATTGTAAACTTGCTATGTCAAGTACAATGCTGAATTTTGTTTGTTTGCAAAATCAATTAAACAAAGGTAATGCTACTAATTGAGTAGAGAGTTACAATGGGACTAACGAAGTTATGTAAGAATAAGAATAATATTCATTTGGAGATTATACAAACATACAAAGAAATTACATAATACAAACACAACACACCAAAATGGTTTCCATTCAGCATGTGTCATGGCTAGTCTGATGTTCAGGGCAACCTAAAAAACTAGTAATTCCCTCGAATGATTAAATCGAATAACTGATGACGTTAAGGCTGCGTTTCCACCAGAGATGTGCGAGGATGTGTTTCCATATAAATGACACTTCGCTCGGGTCATTAATAGGTGTCATTTGTATGGAAACACATCCTCGCACATCTCTGGTAGAAACGTAGCCTTAACGTTATCAGTTACTCGATTTAATGTGTATCCCAATTTGATTTCTGATGCAAGTGGTTACTGTGTTGTTCAACAAAAAGTTGAAGTGAAATAAGTACTGTGTTGTTCATTATTTATATAACTGTTATATACTTACCCATTTGGGGTAGTTCTTAGCACTCAAATACTGTTGGGCCTTGTTCATAGCTTCGGATTTTTCCTGCAAGGAGCAAAAAATTAACACGAGTCACTTATGTTAGTTTTGTGAGGTTTACAATGAAGGGAAGCAGTATCAATTGTTGTAAGGTTTTTAGTTTTAACTTGCCCCGATATTTGTTATTCGCCGAATCTTGCGAATTTGTTAATTTC